>MDKJ01168975.1:0-30000 GCA_005239525.1 Nicotiana knightiana | reverse complement strand
CCTCAAGGCCATCACCTTATGGTCAGGTAAGGAACTCGATGAACCTTATGGAGACAGAGAAGAAAAGAACCAACCAGAACAACAAGTAAACAATGGTAAGAATATTGAAAAACCATCTGACCATTAGAGGAGAAAGAATTCAAGAAAAAAGAAGAAAAGAATATTGAAAAATTAACTCCTCTCTCTGCGAAAATTCCTTTTCCACAAAAAATGAAAAGAGAAAAGCTTGACAGCCAATTTGCAAAAAATTTGGAGATTTTAAAATAGATTCACATCAATATTCCGTTCATTGATGCTTTATTTCAAATTCCTTCATATGCCAAATTTTTAAAAGAAATTTTATCAAGAAAAAGAAAATTGGAAGAAGTTTATGTGGTAATTCTTACTGAAAAATGCAGTGCTATACTTCAAAATAAGCTACCATAAAAACTTGGTGACCCGGGCAGTTTTACAATTCCATGCACTTTGGGAGGAGTATGTTTTTAAAAAGCACTCTGTATTCTGGAGCTTCAATAAATTTGATGCCATTTTCTATCTTTAGAAAATCAAATCTTGGTGAAATGAAAGACATAGGTGTTTCTCTTTTGTTTTCAGAACAAAGTACTAAGAAACCTAAGGGAATAATTGAAAATGTGCTCGTAAGAGTAGATAAGTTTATTTTCCATGTAGATTTTATAGTACTTGAAATGAAGGAATGTCTCGATGAACCAATCATTTTGGGTAGACCATTTCTTGCCACAGGTAGAGCGATCATAAATGTCTATCAAGGAAAACTAATTTTGAGAGTTGATGAAGAAAGAGTCATTTTTTATATGCAAAAGATATTAAGATTTTCAGGAGATGAGACGTCATCTTCGTGTTTTTCAAGTGACATGCTTAATTATCTTACAGATGAATTCAAAGATGACCAATTAATTCCAGACTCAATGGAAAGATGTTTGGACAAATATGGCACAACAGAAGATGATGATCCTATCATCAGAAGAGAAGCCGAAATACTAGAAAAATGTTCTGAAGATGAGGAGATGCAACCAGAACAAGTTCAACCAAAAATTGAACTAAAAGTTCTCCCATCTCAATTAAAATATGTTTATCTTGAGGAAAGACTATTTCCAACAATTATTTCATCTTTCTTACTGCAGGACAAGAAGAAAAACTGATCAAAGTGTTGAAAGCACACAAAGAAGCCATGGGATGGACTATAGAAGATATCAAAGGGATTAATCCAGCTTATTGAACGCACAGAATCCTTATGGAGGATAGCTACAGGCCAATAGTCTAGCCCCAAAGGAGATTGAATCCAGCAATGCAGGAAGTAGTAAAAAAGGAGATTGTAAAGCTTTTGGCAACAAGTATCATTTACCCAATTTCAGACAACCCTTGGGTAAGCCCAGTTCAAGTAGTACCAAAGAAAGGAGTTATGACTTTTATAAAAAATGAAAGTAATGAACTCATACCTACCAGGACCATCACAATATGGAGAGTCTGTATTGATTACAGACGTCTCAATGATGCCACTAGAAAAGGTCATTTTCCTTTACCATTTATTGATCAAATGTTAGAACGAATTGCAGGATATGGTTTTTACTGTTTTCTTGATAGCTATTCAGGGTATAACCAAATACCAATTGCACATGATGATCAGGACAAAACAACTTTCACATGTCCTTATGGAACATATGCCTATAGGAGAATGCTATTTGGTCTATGCAATGCCCCTGGTACATTTCAGCGTTGCATGTTAGCAATTTTTTCTGACATGACTGAAAAATTTCCTGAAATTTTTATGGATGATTTTACACTCTTTGGAAAAACATTTGTAGATTGTCTTCACTAGTTGACCTTAGTTCTTAAGCGATGTGAAGAGACAAACTTGATTCTTAATTGAGAAAATGTCATTTTATGGTTACCGAGAGAATTATTTTAGGACATAAGATCACTGCTAAAGGGATAGAAGTTGATAAAGCTAAAATTGATCTTATAGCAGGATTACCCCCTCCCACAACTGTTAAAGGCATCAGAAGCTTTCTAGGTCATGCAGGTTTTTACAGACGGTTCATAAAAGACTTTTCAAACTATTGACTAACCTTTTGATGAAAGATATTAAGTTTGATTTTTCAGGTGATTGTTTGAAAGCATTTGAGACCCTTAAGGAAAAGTTATCAACCACCCTTGTAGTTATGTCCCAAAACTGGAATCAACCTTTTGAGGTCATGTGTGATACTAGTGATACAGAAGTTGGAGTTGTTTTAGGACAGAGAAAGAATAAGATCTTTCGTCCCATTTACTATGCTAGTAAAACAATGAATGAGGCTCAACTAAATTATGCCACAACAGAAAAAGAGTTACTAGCCGTTGTATTTGCTTTTGATAAGTTTCGATCTTATTTGATAGGAACCAATGTCACTGTTTTTACTGATCATGCAACTTTAAAATACCTCTCAGAAAAGAAATATGCTCGACCTAGATTTTTAAGATGGATTTTACTTCTACTAGGATTTGAACTTGAGATAAAAGACAAAAAAGGAACAGAAAATCAAGCAGCTGACTATTTGTCTAGATTAGAAAATCCCCCTTGAAATTAGCGAAATAAAGGAAGAATTTCCCGATGAACACATTTTCTCAGTTAATTCAATTGTGACTCAACCACCCTGGTTTGTAGATATTGCAAACTACTTTGTTGGAAAGTGGACACCCCAAGATCTCTCTTAATTGTAGAGAAAAACACTTATATCTGATGCAAAGTATTATTTGTGAATGAACCTTAATTGTTTAAAAATTGTGTAGATAATATCATTAGAAGATGTGTGCCTGAAGAAGAGATGAACAAAATTTTATACCACTGTCATGATGGAGCAATTGGAGGTCATTATGCAGCAAATCGAACAGCCTTTAAAGTTTTGGAAGCTGGATTTTTCTGGCCGACTCTCTTTAAAGATGCCCAAGCATATGTTGCACAATGTGACAGGTGTCAGAGAACATGTAACATCACTAAGAGAGATGAGATGCCATTACAATCAATACAGGTGTGAAATATTTGAGGTTTGGGGAATAGATTTCAGGGTCCTTTTCCTGTAACGACCCAGCCAGTCGTTCCATGAGATTAGACCCATTTTCCCTGTTTATGCTTTGTCATGTGTTGCTTAGACTATTTATGATGTGTTGGTTCAGTTGGTTTAGGTTCGGAGCGGCCGTGGTGAGAAATGAGACACTTAGTCTCTTAAGTTGGTCTTGTGGTTGGAAAAGTCAACCGAAAGTTGACTGTTAGGTAAACAACCTCGGAATGCGGATTTTAGGGCTCGGATAGCTTAGTTAGGTGATTTGGGACTTAGGAGTGTGTTCAGAATGTGGTTTAGAGGTCCATAGTAGAATTAGGCTTGAATTGGCGAAATTGAATTTTTGGCAATTTTCGGTCAGTAGTGGGAAATTAGATATCGGGGTCGGAATGGAATTTCGAAAGTTGGAACAGGTTCGTAGCATCATTTTAGATGTGTGTGCAAATTTTTAGGTCATTCGGACGAGTTTTGGGTAGTTTCGGCATCGTTGGTGATTTTTGGAAAAGTTTGAAATCCTTAGGCTTGAATCATGGGTTGATTTGATGTTTCGGTGTTATTTTGGGTGTTCTGAGGGTTCGACTAAGTCCGGGTGATCATTTATGACTTGTTGGTACTTTTTATTGAGGTCCCGAGGGCCTCAGGATGAGTTCAGATGGTTATCGACATGGTTTTTAGCATTTTGGAACTGCAGGTGTGAAGCCTTCTGGTTTTTCCGCACCTACGGACGTAGGTGCGAGTCCGCAAAAAAGGAGGAGGAATCGTAGATGCGGAATTGGCTAGGCCGGAGAAGGACCGCAGATGTGGAGGATGGGCCGCACCTACGAAGTCGCAGGTGCAGATTTTGGACCCTTAAGTGATTTGCGCAGGAGCACACCTGAGACCGCAAGTGCGATAAATTAGTCGCAGGTGCGGTCACCGCTGGGCAGAACATATAAATTTCCCTTAGCGAGTTTTGGTCATTTTTCCACCATTTCAATACGGGTTTGAAGCTTTTGGAGGATTTTGAAGAGGAAATTCGAGGGTTCTTCGTGGAGGTAATACTTTTGGACTTAAAACTCGTTTATGTATGATTATTTGACTGATTGGGGGTGAAATTTATGAAAATTTGTGACTAAAATTGGGGGATCAGGGCTTGATGTTCTAGACTTTGAATTGATAATTTGAGGGGCCATTTGTTGTGGGATTTTGGTGTATTTGGTATGTATGAACTCGTGAGAGTGTAAGGATTCCAATTCTGTAACTTCTATCAAATTCCGCGGTGTGGGCCCGGGGGTAAGATTTGACCAATTTCGGGATCTGTGCTTAATATTGATAATTTTCGAATGAGCTTCGTCCTTGTTATATATTAATCATATAAATATGATGAAATGAAGATAACCGTGGGATGAGTCACCATGATACTTTCGGAGCATGGACATATGGAATATCGGATGAACTGAGGATAATCGTGGAGGCAACACAAGTTTATAAGCTACCTCCCCCACTCTCTCGAGAATCTCAAATGGCCCGATATACCTAGGACTCAACTTTTCCTTCTTCCCAAATCTCATAACACCCTTCATGGGCGATACCCGAAGTAGTATCCTCTCTCCGACCATGAATGCTACCTCACTAACTTTAGGTCGGCATAACTCTTTTGCCTAGACTGAGCTGTACGAAGTCGATCCTGTATAATCTTCACCTTGTCCAAGGCCTCCTAAACTAAGTCTATACCCAACAACCGAGCCTCTCCCGGCTCAAACCATCCAACTGGCAATCTGCACCATCTACCATATAATGCCTCATAAGGAGCCATCTGAATACTCGACTGGTAGTTGTTGTTGTAGGCAAAATCCGCTAACGGCAAAAACTGATCCCACAATCCTTCGAAATGTATAACACAAGCAAGAAGCATATCCTCCAAGATCTGAATAGTACGCTCGGACTGCCCGTCCGTCTGAGGATGGAATGCTGTGCTCAACTCAACCCGCGTACCCAACTCACGCTGTACTGCCCTCCAAAAGTGCGAGGTAAACTGCGTACCTCAATCAGAAAGATAGACACGGGCACACCGTGAAGGCGAACGATCTCCCGAATATAAATCTCTGCCAACCGCTCCGAAGAGTAAATATTTTCCACATGAATGAAGTGCGCTGACTTAATTAGCCTATCCACAATAACCCACACGGCGTCGAACTTACTCTGAGTCCGTAGGAGTCCAACAACAAAGTCCATAGTGATACGCTCCCACTTCCACTCAGGAATCCCCATTTGCTGAAGCAAACCACCGGGTATTTGATGCTCATACTTCACCTGCTGACAATTCAAGCACCAAGCCACGTATGCAACGATATCCTTCTTCATCCTTCGCTACCAATAATGCTGCCGCAGGTCCTGATACATCTTGGCAGCACCCGGGTGAATAGAATACTTAGAACCGTGAGCCTCCTCAAGGATAAACTCACGAAGCCCATCAACATTAGGCACACACACTCGACCCTGCATCCTCAAAACACCGTCATCTCCAACTATAACCTGCTTGGCACTATCGTGCTGAACTGTGTCCCTAAGGACCATCAAGTGAGGGTCATCATACTGCCAATCTTTGATATTCTCAAATAAAGAAAACCGAGAAACTGTAAAAGATAGAATACGGCTGGGCTATGAAATATCCAACCTCACAAACTGGTTGGCCAAATTCTGAATATCTGAAGCTAGCGGTCTCTCACCGACTGGAATGAATGCCAGGCTGCCATACTCACTGTCGTCCTACTCAATGCATCGGCCACCACATTGGCCTTTCCCGGTTGATACAATATAGTAACACCATAGTCTTTCAATAGTTCTAACCATCTCCTCTGCCTCAAATTGAGATCCGTTTGCTTGAACAAATACTGAAGGCTGCGATGATCCGTGAAAGATCCTGAGCTTGAGGGCAATACCAACACCGGTGCTGATGTAACGACCCGGTAGGTCCTTTTGAGAGTTAGCGCCCCGATCCCCTAATAACTACTTTCCCCATGTATATTTCTAATTTTGGGGATTTTTGGAACGTTGAGTGGTGAAATCCGGAGAGATTTTGGACACATAGTCCTTATATGTGAGTTTAAGCTTTAGAAATCGGACCGTAGTTGGAACTATGGGAAGACGGGTCCGGAATGGGATTTCCTCAACCCTGTTAGCTCCGTTGGGTGATTTCGGATTTAGGAGCGTGTCCAGAAAGTGCTTTCGAGGTCTGCAGTAGATTTAGGCTTGAATTGGCGAAAGTTAGAATTTCGGCAATTTCGGCCGATAGGTGGAATTTTGCTATCGGGATCATAATGGAATTCCGAGTGTGGCTGTAGGTCCCTTGTATTATTTGTGACATGCGTGTAAAATGTGAGGTCATTCGGACTAGTTTCGAGGTGTTTCAGCATTGGTTGTAGAGTTTGGAAATTTCATAAGTTCCTTAGGCTTGAATCCATGTATAATTGGTGATTTTGGTGTTATGTGATGTGTTTTGGAGGCTCGACTAAGTTTGGATAAGTATTAGGACTGGTTGGTAAGTTTGGTTGAGGTCCCGGGGGGCCCCGGGGATGTTTCGAATGCTCAACGGGTGATTTTGGAACTTGAAAAACAGCTGAACCATTTCTGGTTCTGGTGTCTCACACCTGCGATGGAATTTCCACAGGTGCGGGCTCGCAGGTGCGGAAGAGGGGCTCGCAGGTCTGGGCTTGGTCAAGTCAACCAGTCCTCGCATGTGCGGTTGGTTTTCTGCAGCTGCGGAGCCGCAGATGCAGAGCCGCGATGCGGACAATTGACCGCAGGTGCAGCCCCAGGACTTTTAGTGGGTTTTCGCACCTGTGATGGATTTTTCCGCAGGTGCGGTCCAAGGGGCGCAGGGGCAGAAATCGGTAGGCAGTTTATATCAAATTTGAGGGCTTGAATTTCATCACTTCTAAAAATCATTTGGAGCTCGGGTGCAGGAGATTTGGAGTTAGTTTTGAGGAAAAGCTTCATAGGTAACAATTCCTAACCCTATTTCCTTTGTATATCATTAATTTATAGCGATTTCTTCCATGCAATCAAGGGATTTAGGTAAAAAATCTTGCAAATGGGAAGAAGTTTTCCCCAATTAGGAAATCCGAGAATTTAATAGGATTTTGTCGTCGATTTTTGATGATTCTTGTTCGAATGAGTTCGTGAGTGAATGGGTGTTCTAAATTTGTAACTTTCACTCAATTCCGAGACGTGGCCGTGGGCCCGGGGGACTTTTTGAGCGATTTTCCTAATTTCGCGTATTAGCCTCGATCTTATTAGCTATTTTGATTCCTTAAAGTGATATTTACATTATGTAATCGAATTGAATAGATTTAGGCCATTCGGAGTCGGATACTCGTGGCAAGAGCGTGGTTTTGAGTTGAGTAGCGCAGTCGAGGTAGGTGGCTTGCCTAACTCTGTGTTGGGGACTTCCCCTAGGCTATTTTAATACCGTTCTATGTGGTTTGGGTGCCGTGTGCGTGAGGTGACGAGTACGTATGTAGGCCATTGTTTCTAAATCTCCATTCTTCCCTCCATGACTTAAATCATTTCACTCCTATTTCACTGATTCATGTATCGACTATGTAGTTTAGATTAGGAAATAGCATGCCTACCTGTTTTACTTGAATTTTCCCTAGTTATTACTATGTGTACCATGTTTAGGTAGTTTTATCCATATTTTTGCCTGTGATTTTTTCCTGAACTGTTTTAAATAAAAATTGT
This sequence comes from Nicotiana knightiana, assembly GCA_005239525.1. Lineage (NCBI taxonomy): Eukaryota > Viridiplantae > Streptophyta > Magnoliopsida > Solanales > Solanaceae > Nicotiana > Nicotiana knightiana. The sequence goes on along the minus strand of MDKJ01168975.1, from coordinate 22,222 downwards.
ATTCGAAATTTGTACTGCATCGCATATTTAAATTGGGACTACGGACGAGATTCTAGGAGCTTTCCCCTGTACTGCATTGCATATTTAAATTGGGACTACAGACGAGATTCCATGAGCTTTCCCCCTGTACTGCATTGCATATTTAAATTGGGACTACAGACGAGATTCCGGGAGCTTTCCCCCTGTACTGCATTGCATACTTGTTACTGTGATATATGTTGTGCTAAGCCGAGGGCTCCTTATTATTATTTTCTTTTAGCTCATTGTTCCTACTGATTTGACTTAGCTTATTATATCTCCATTTTCACATTTTATACTGTTTTACTATAACAATCCAGTAGAGCCTTAACCTGACCTCGTCACTACTCGACTGGGGTTAGGCTTGGCACTTACTGGGTACCAATTTGTAGTGTACTCATGCCCTTTCTTGCACATGTTTTTCATGTGCAGATCCACGTAGCAGCGCTCAGTTTCATGGCTAGGGGTCCGAGCAGCAGCTTCTAGGAGACCGGAAGGTAATTCTGCCGCGTCCGCAGAGTCATTCGAGTCACCTTCCATTGCAGATTTAGATAGATTTCTTTTTCATGTAAATTCCCTCTTGTTGTATTGAGCTTTTTTGAGAAAGATCTTGTGACTAAAGTGATATTCCGGGTTTTGGGAAAAGTTGTATTTTGTACGTGCCAAGTGGCAATATTTCATTGTAGATTCACTTATTTCACCTTTATTTTATTGCTTCTATTTAACATGTGTTTTCCGCAATTAGGCTTACCTAGTCGTAGAGACTAGGTGCCATCACGATGCCTTTCAGAGGGTAAATCGGGTCGTGACAAGTTGGTATTAGAGCGTCTAGGTTCATAGGAGTCACAAGTCACAAGACAGTTTATTTGAGTCTCGCGGATCGATGCGGAGACGTCCGTATCGATCTTCGGGAGGCTATGTAAAAGTTAAGAACAATCATATTTCTTTGATTTCCTTGTCGTGCGAGTTATTGACATAAAAAATTCTAAAATTCTATTCTATTCTTTCCCACAGATGGTGAGGACCCGTACTTGGAGGACTGACGACCAGGCACCCGAGCCCCCTACCAGAGCCGCTAGAGGAGGGGGCCGGGGTAGAGGACGACCACGCGGTACAGCCTGAGCACCGGTGAGAACAGCGACAGAGGAACCTATGGCAGCCCCAGCTGGAGAGCCGGCACAGGAGGTCCCTATTGCTGCTCCAGCCTTGCAGGAGACTTTCGCTTAGTTCATGAGCATGTTCAGTACTCTAGCACATACTGGACTATTTCCGATAGCTCCCGCTACATCTCAGGCCGGGGGAAGCGTATAGAATCCCACAGCCCGCACTCCTGAGCAGAGGGGCCAGGTTGATCAGGCCCCGGAGTATATTACTATGCCTCCAGCAGCTCTAGTTCAGCATGATGCTAGGGCAATGACTTTTGAGGCTGAGCAGCTTAGACTCGAGAGGTACAAGAAGTACCACCCACCTACTTTCAGCGGACTTGCTTCAGATGACGCTTTGGGATTTCTTGAGGAGTGTCATCGTATCTTTGCACTATGGGCATTGTGGAGACCAGTGGGGTTTCTTTCACCACTTTCCAGCTGAGGGGAGCAGCATATCAGTGGTGGCAGGCCTATGATCTGAGTAGTCCGGATGAGGTAGACTCACTCACTTGGACTCAGTTTTCAGAGATATTTTTGCGAGAGTATGTCCCTCAGAGCCTCAGGGATACTTGGCGCACAGAGTTCGAGCAGTTGCACCAGGGTACTATGACTGTGTCGGAGTATGCAGTCCATTTCAGTGAGTTAGATCGGCATGCACCAACCTTGGTTGCCACAGTCAGAGAGCGGGTTCACCGTTTCATTGAGGGACTCCATCCTAGTATTCGGACTAGTATGGCCAGAGAGTTGGAGATGGATATCACTTACCACCAGGCAGTGAGTATTACCAGGAGAGTAGAGGGTATGTTCGCCCGGGACAGAAAGGAGAGGGAGGCCAAGAGGTCTCGAGAGATTGGCCATTTTTCAGGACCTAGTGCACCAGTAGCACGTCACGATAGGGGCTTTGTGGGTCGCCCTGTTCATTCAGCCCTTCCAGTAGCCAGTGGTATTCTAGCTCCTCCTAGACCTCAGGAGTTCTATTATGCACCGCCAGTATCTAGTGTGCCTCCAGTTCGAGGTGCTATTTCCGGCCAGCCCAGTAGGCCAACTCCTATTCAGTCTCAGCCGCAACGTCCTCTGACGGATTGTTTTAAGTGTGGTGACACTCGTCACTTGATTAGAGATTTCCCAGGGCCAGGAGGGGTGCACCTCCACAGTCTTATCAGCCTCCACGTGCTCCGCTAGGTCCTCCGACTATTCTTCCAGCCCCAGCTGCCACTCTACCTCCTCAGCCAGCTCGAGGTGGGGGTCGGGGAGGTAAAGGTTGCCTTAGAGGGGGAGGCCAGGCCATATACTATACCCTTCCAGCCCGTTCCGAGGCTGTTGCTTTCGACTCAATCTCACAGGTATTGTCCCTCTCTGTCATAGGGATGCATCAGTATTATTTGATCCAGGCTCTACGTATTCATATGTGTCCTCTTATTTTGCTGTGGACCGCGTATATCGGTCGTGTTTGATTTCTCTCAGTGGTTTTGAGACCAGGGCTGAATTATTATTACTTAGCATGGTATATTTCGATGTTATCTTGGGCATGGACTGGTTGTCGCCCCATTATGCTATTCTTGATTGTCACGCTAAGGCCGTGACGCTGGCTATGACAGGCTTGCCGAGATTTGAGTGGAGAGTTACCTTAGAGTATACTCCCCGCAGGGTCATTTCATTCCTTAAGGCTCAGCGGATGGTTGAGAAGGGGTGTGATGCGTACTTGGCCTATGTGAGAGATGTCAGTTTTGATACCCCCCCCAGTTGAGTCAGTTCCAGTAGTGAGGGAATTTCCTGATGTATTCCCAACTGATATTCCGGGTATGCCACCCGATAGAGATATTGATTTCGTCATTGATTTGTTGTCGGACACTCAGCCCATTTCTATCCCTTCTTACCGTATGGCTCCTCCTGAGTTGAAGGAGCAGTTACATGAGTTTCTTGATAAGGGTTTCATCAGACCTGTGTATCACCTTGGGGTGCTCCAGTATTATTTGTGAAGAAAAGGGATGGTTCTATGCGTATGTGTATTGATTATCGGCAGTTGAACAAGGTCACCGTGAAGAACAGGTATCCTTTGCCTCGCATTGATGATTTATTCAACCAGCTACAGAGTTCCAGGGTATTCTCCCAGATTGACTTGCGTTTTGGCTATCATCAGTTAAAGATTCGGGAGCCGGATATCCCGAAGACTGCCTTTAGGACCAGATATGGCCACTATGAGCTTCTTGTTATGTCATTTGGGCTGACCAATGCCCCATCAACTTTTATGCATTTGATGCATAGTGTGTTCTGGCCTTATCTTGATTCCTTCGTCATTGTGTTTATTGATGACATCTTGGTGTATTCCCGATCACGGGAAGATCATGAGCAACATTTGAGGACTGTGCTTTAGACTTTGAGGGAGAACAGATTGTATGCTAAATTCTCTATATGTGAGTTCTGGCTTGACTCAGTGGCATTCTTGGGCCACATAGTGTCGTAGGATGGGATCAAGGTAGATCCAAAGAAGGTGGAGGCAGTGCAGATTTTGCCTAGACCGTCATCAGCTACGGAGATCTGCAGTTTCCTTGGTTTGGCTGGGTACTATCGCCGTTTTGTGGAGGGATTTTCATCCATTACAGCACTGATGACCAGGTTGACTCAAAAGGGTGCTCCGCTCAGGTGGACTGCGGAGTGTGAGGAGAGCTTTCAGAAGCTCAAGACAGCCCTGACTTCAGCTCCAGTGTTGGTATTGCCTTCGGGTTCAGGGTCCTATACCATCTATTGTGATGCTTCGAGGATTGGCCTCGGAGCGGTGTTGATGCATGATGGTAGGGTGATTGCCGACGCATCCAGACAGTTGAAGGTACATGAGAAGAACTATCCATTTCATGATCTCGAGTTGGCAGTGATTGTTCACGCCCTGAATATTTGGCATCATTATTTATACGGTATTCCCTGTGAGATTTTCACTGATCACCGGAGTTTGCAGCACATGTTCAAGTAGAAGGACCTCAATTTGCGCCAATGGAGATGGTTGGAGTTGCTAAAGAACTATGAAATCACTATATTATACCACCCGGGGAAGGCCAATGTGGTGGCCGACGCCTTGAGTGGCCGGGCGGAGAGTTTGGGGAGTTTGGCATATCTTTCGGCAGTTGAGAATCCATTAGCCTTAGATATTCTGTCGTTATCCAGTCAGTTTGTGAGGTTGAATCTTTCAGAGCCTTGCCGGGTTTTAGCTTGTGTGGTGGCTCGATCTTCTCTTTATGACCACATTCGAGAGAGCCAGTATGATGATCCCCACCTTCTAGTTCTTCAGGACAAGGTTCGGCAAGGTGACTCCAGGGATGTGACTATAGGAGATGACGGTGTGATGAGGATGCAGGGTCGGATCTATGTGCCTAATGTGGATGGGCTTCGGGAGTTGATTATTGAGGAGGCCCATAGCTCACGATATTCCATTTATCCGGGTACTGTGAAGATGTACCAGGATCTGAGACAGCACTATTGGTGGAGAAGGATGAAGAAGGATATAGTGGAGTTTGTGGCCAAGTGTCTCAACTGTCAGCAAGTCAAATATGAGCATCAGAGACTGGGAGGGTTACTTCAGCAGATTGAGCTTCTAGAGTGGAAGTGGGAGCGGATCATCATGGACTCCGTGGTTGGACTTCCTCGGACTTTGAAGAAGTTCGATGCTATTTGGGTGATTGTGGATAGGCTGACTAAGTCATCCCATTTCATCCCGGTGTTGCCTACATACTCCTCCGACAGGTTGGCAGAGATTTATATCAGGGAGATTGTTTGCCTCCACCGTATTCCAGTATCTATCATTTCAGACAGAGGTACACAGTTCACTTCACGATTCTGGAGGGCCGTTCAGCAGGAGCTAGGCACCAGGATAGAGTTGAGTACAACCTTTCACCCTCAGACGGACGGGCAGTCCAAGTGCACGATTCAGATTCCTGAGGATATGCCGTGCTTGTGTGATGGATTTTGGAGGGTCATGGGACCGATACTTGCCACTTGCAGAGTTTTCTTATAATAACTGCTACTAGTCCAACATTCAGATGGCGCCATATGAGGCTTTGTATGGTAGACGGTGCCGGTCCCCAGTGGGATGGTTTTGAGCCGGGCGAGGCCCGATTGTTGGGTACAGATTTGGTCCAGGATGCCATGGACAAGGTGAAGGTGATTCAGGAGAGACTGCACGCAGCTCAGTCCAGGCAGAAGAGTTATGCGGACCAGAAGGTTCGTAATTTGGAATTTATGGCTGGTGATCGGTTTTTGCTTCGGGTATCGCTTATGAAGGGCGTCATGAGGTTCGGGAAGAAGGGTAAGCTGAGTCCGAGATTTATTGGCCCTTTTGAGGTGTTGCGACATGTTGGGGAGGTTGCTTATGAGCTAGCCCTGCCTCCTAACCTAGCAGAAGATCATCTAGTATTCCACGTCTCCATGCTCTGGAAGTATCACGGTGACCCGACTCATATTTTGGATTTCAGTTTAGTCCAGTTGGACAAGGATTTATCATATGTTGAGGAGCCAGTAGCTATATTGGATAGACAGGTCAGAATGCTCAGGTCAAAGGATATTGCGTCAGTAAAGGTTTAGTGGAGGGGTCAGCCGGTCGATGAGGCGACTTGGGAGACCGAGCAGGATATGTGCAGTCAGTACCCTCATCTTTTCATAGCTTCAGGTATGTCTCTATACTCGTTCGAGGACGAACGATTTTCTTAAGAGGGGGAGAATGTAACGACTCGGTAGGTCGTTTTGAGAGTTAGCGCCCCGATCCCCTAATAACTGTTTTCCCCATGTCTATTTCTGATTTTGGGACTTGTTGGAACGTTGAGTGGTGAAATTCGGAGAGTTTTTGGACACATAGTCCTTATATGTGAGTTTAAGCTTTAAAAATCGGATCGTAGTTGGAAATGTGAGAAGACGGGCCCGGAATGGGATTCTGCCGACTCCGTTAGCTCCCTTGGGCGATTTCGGAGTTAGGAGCATGTTCGGAATGTGCTTTCGAGGTCTGTAGTATATTTAGGCTTGAAATTGGCAAAAGTTAGAATTTCGGCGATTTCGGCCGATAGGTGGAATTTTGATATTGGGCTCGGAATGGAATTCAGTGAGTGGATTTAGGTCCTTTGTATTATTTGTGACCTGTGTGTAAAATTTTAGGCCATTCGGACTAGTTTCGAGGTGTTTCGGCATCGGTTGTAGAGTTTGGAAATTTCATAAGTTCTTAGGCTTGAATCCATGTATAATTGGTTATTGTGGTGTTATGTGATGTGTTTTGGAGGCTCGACTAAGTTTGAATAAGGTATTAGGACTGGTTAGTAAGTTTGGTTGAGGTCCCGGGGGCCTCGGGGATGTTTCGGATGCTCAACGGGTGATTTTGGAACTTGGCAAAACAACTGAGCCATTTCTGGTTCTGGTGTCTCGCACCTGCGATGGAATTTTCGCAGGTGCGGAAGAGGGGCTCGCAGATGCGGCCAATTGACCGCAGGTGCGGCCCTAGGCCTTTTAGTGGGTTTTCGCACCTGCGATAGATTTTCCGCGGTGCGGAAATCGTTGGGCAATTCATATCAAATTCGAGGGCTTGAATTTTATAACTTCTAAAAATCATTTGGAGCTAGGGTGCAGGCGATTTGGAGCGAGTTTTGAGGAAAATCTTCATAGGTAACAATTCCTAACCCTTTTCCTTTGTATATCATTAATTTATAGCAATTTCTTCAATGCAATCAAGGGATTTAGGTGAAAAATCATGCAAATGGGAAGAAGTTTTCCCCAATTAGGAAATCCGAGAATTTAATAGGATTTTGCCATCGGTTTTCGATGATTCTTGTTCGAGTGAGTTCGTGAGTGAATGGGTGTTCTAAATTTGTAACTTTCACTCGATTCCGAGACGTGGGCTCGGGGGACTTTTTGGGCAATTTTTCTAATTTTGCGTATTAGCCTCAAACTTATTAGCTATTTTGATTCCTTAAAGTGATATTTACACTATGCAATCAAATTGAATAGATTTGGTCCATTCGGAGTCGGATACTCGTGGCAAGAGCGTGGTTTTGAGTTGAGTAGCGCAGTCGAGGTAAGTGGCTTGCCTAACCCTGTGTTGGGGGCTTCCCCTAGGCTATTTTAATACTGTTCTATGTGGTTTGGGCGCCGTGTGCGTGAAATGACGAGTACGTACACGAGCCATTGTTGCTAAAAAACCATTCTTCCCTCCATGACTTAAATTATTTCACTCCTATTTCACTGATTCATGTATCGACTATGTAGTTTAGATTAGGAAATAACATGCCTAACTGTTTTACTCGAATTTTCCCTAGTTATTACTATGTGTACCATGTTTAGGTAGTTTTATCCATATTTTGCCTGTGATTTTTTCCTGAACTGTTTTAAATAAAAATTATATTCGGAATTTGTACTGCATTGCATATTTAATTTGGGACTACGAACGAGATTCCAAGAGCTTTCCCCTTGTACTGCATTGCATATTTAAATTGGGACTACGGATGAGATTCCGGGAGCTTTCCCCCTATACTACATAGCATATTTAAATTGACTACAGACGAGGTTCCGGGAGCTTTCCCCTCTACTGCATTGCATATTTAAATTGGGACTATGGACGAGATTTCAGGAGCTTTCCCCATATACTGCATCGCATACTTGTTACTGTGATATATGCTATGCTGAGCCGAGGGCTCCCTGTTATTATTTTCTTTTAGATCATTGTTCCTACTGATTTGCCTTAGCTTATTATATCTCTCTATTCACATTTTATACTGTTTTACTATAAAAATCCAGTAGAGCCTTAACCTGACCTCGTCACAACTCGACTGGGGTTAGGCTTGGCACTTTTGGATACCAATTTGTGGTGTACTCATGCCCTTTCCTGCACATGTTTTTCGTGTGCAGATCCAGGTACCAGCGCTCAGTTTCATGGCTAGGGGTCCGAGCAGCAGCTTCTAGGAGATCGAAAGGTAATTCTGCCGCGTCCGCAGAGTCCTTCGATTCACCTTCCACTCCAGATTTAGATAGATTTCTTTTTCATGTAAATTCATTCTCGTTGTATAGAGCTATTTTGAGACAGAGCTTGTGACTAAAGTGATATTCCGGGTTTTGGGAAAAGTTTTATTTTGTACGCGCCAAGTGGCAATGTTTCATTGTAGATTCACTTATTTCACCTTTATTTTATTGCTTCAATTTAACATGTCTTTTCCGCAATTAGGATTACCTAGTCGTAGAGACTAGGTGCCGTCACGATGCCTTTCGGAGGGTAAATCGGGTCGTGACAGCTGAAGTCAAGGCTGAATTGAGCTTCTGAAAACTCGCCTCACACTCATCCGACCATTTGAATGGGGCACCTTTCTAAGTCAACTTAGTCATTGGGGCTGCTATAGATGAAACCCCCTCCACAAACCGACGGTAATAACCTGCCAAACCCAAGAAGCTCCTGATCTCTGTGGCTGAAGTGGGTCTAGGACAAATCTTGACTGCCTCAATCTTCTTAGGATCTACCTGAATAGCCTCTACTGATACGACGTGACCCAAGAAAGCGACTGAATCCAACCAAAACTCGCACTTTGTAAATTTAGCATATAACTGACTGTCCCTGAAGTCTGAAGCGCTATCCGGAGGTGCTGCTCATGCTCCTCCCGACTGTGGGAGTATATTAGAATGTCATCAATAAACACAATTACGAAGTAATCCAGATAAGGCTTGAACACCCGATTCATCAAGTCCATAAATGTTGTGGGGGCATTGGTCAAGCCAAAAGACATCACCAAAAATTCATAATGCCCATATCTCGCTCGAAAGGCTGTCTTAGGGACATTGGTTGCCCTAATCTTCAACTGATAGTAGCCCGATCTCAAATCGATCTTTGAAAACACTTTGGCACCCTGAAGCTGATCAAACAAATCATCAATCCCCGACAACAGATACTTGTTCTTGATAGTGACTTTGTTCAACTTCCGGTAATCTATGCACATCCTCATCGATCCATCCTTCTTCAGGAACAAAATCGGTGCACCCCAGGACGAGGCACTAAGTCTAATGAAGACCTTATCAAGCAAATCTTATAGTTGTTCCTTCAATTCTTTCAACTCTGGTGGGGCCATCCGGTATGGAGGAATAGAAATATGCTGAGTTCCCGGAGCCACATCAATGCAAAAATCAATATCCCTATCGGGTGGCATCCCCGGCTGGTCTGTAGGAAACACCTCAGTAAACTCACGAACGATAGGCATCGAGTCTATAGGAGAAACCTCAGCACTAGAATCACGAACATGAGCCAAATAGGCCAAACACCCCTTCTCGACCATACACCGAGACTTCATATAAGAAATAACCCTCCTGGAGAAATGACCAGGAGTCCCTCTCCAATCTAATCGAGGTAACCCTGGCAAGGCTAATGTCACTGACTTGGTGTGATAGTCCAAGATATCGTAGTAACGTGACAGCCAATCCATGCCCAATATGACATTGAAATCAACCATATCAAGAAGAAAAAGATCTATCCTGGCCTCAAGACTCCCAATAACGACCACAAACGAGTGATAGACATAATCTACAATAATAGCTTACCCCACGGGCTTAGACACATATACAAAGATGCTCAAGGAATCACGGGGCACAACCAAATATGAAGCAAAGTAAGATGACACATAAGAGTAAGTAGACCCCGGATCAAATAGAACCGAAGCATCTCTATTGCAAACTGAAACGGTACCTATGATAACATCGGAGGACTCCGCCTCAGGTCTGGCCAGAAATGTATAAAATTGGGGCTGGGCCCCACCACTCTGAACCATGTCTCTGGAATGACCTCTGATAGGCGGACCTCCACCTCTAGCTGGCTGGACTCCGCCTCTAATAATCTGGCCCCTACCTCTGGCTATCTAATCCCTACCCCTGGCTGGCTGGGCAGGTGGCGCGGAAGCTGGTGCCGAAACTATAGCACGAGAACCCTGATACTGAGAACTACCCGACGCGCGGGGGAAATATCTAGCAATGTGCCTCGGGTCACCACAAGTATAACAAGACTTCGGTTGCTGAGACTGCTGGCCGGCAAACTGACCATGTCGACCTGTATAACCACCCTGAAAAATCTGAAAAGGAAGTGCACTGATAGGAGCTGGCTGATCAGAATAAGACATGTAAGGGTCGCGACAACCTGGGGCACCATGGGATGACTGAAGTACCCCTGCCTCAAGATGAGGCACCACTGAATCTACCGGAATGGAGAGGTCTCTTGTCTGACCCCTGAACACCCAATCCAATAACCACCTCAACTCGTCGGGCCACATTGGCTGCATCCTGGAAAGAGATCTCTCTCCCTTTCTCCTTATCCATCTGCAATCTGATAGGCTAAGCAAGACCCTCAATAAATCTCCTAACCATCTCCCTCTCTGTGGGTAGCAAAAGAGTAGCATGACGGGCCAAATCCATGAAACGGGTCTCATACTGCATAACACTGATACTGCCCTGCTGGAGACGCTCAAACTGACGGTGGTACTCCTCTCTAGTAGTAATAGGTAGAAACTTCTCCAAGAAGAGGTGTGAAAACTGATCCCAAGTAAGAGCAGGTGACTGAGCTGGTCTAGTCAATAAATAATCCCTCCACCATTTCTTGGAAGAACCAGTCATCTGAAAAGCAGCAAAAGTCGACCCCATTGGTCTCCAAGATACCCATGTTCCGAAGAACCTCATGAAAGCTATCAATGTATTCCTAGGGGTCCTCTGAAGTGGCACCACTGAAATGAATAGGGAAAATCTTGATACACTTATCCAATCTCCATAAAGCATTGGAGGACATAGCTGTCCCATCAACAAGCGGTGATGCAACAACTGGTTGAACTACCTCAACTGGATGGGCTGCTGGGTTCTGAAGCTGAGGAGTAATTTTCCTCGGAGTGTGGGTAGCAGGAGTCTGGACTCCTTCTCCAGCCTGAGATACGGTTGCTGCCCCGGGGAGTGCACCAGTCTGGGCTACACTCTCCATAAGGCCCACTAGTCAGACCAAGGCATCATGAAGCACCGGGGTAGCAATAAACCCCTATGGTACCTAAGTTGATCCCGTCAGAACGGTCTGATCTGGAGCCTCTCCACCGAGCTCTATCTGAGGATCCGTAGCTGGAGCTGCTGCCTGAGCACTGGGCTGAGTCCTACCCTTGCCTCGGCCTCTGGCATGGCCTCGGTCTATGCCCTTTGTAGGAGCTGCTGCTATTGGAGGGTCCGGCTGTTGGTCAGCGGAAGATGAAGTATGTGTTCTCCTATCTGCAAGAGAATAAGAATAGAAGAGTTCAATTAGTATTGGGATAACAAGAATCGCACGACAGAGTTGAATAAAAATGAACTTGTTCCTAACCTTATAGCCTTTGGGGGATAGGTATCGATATCTCCGTACCGATCCCTCAGACCCTATTAAGCTTGTCCGTGAATTGTGAGACCTAGGAAACCTAGGGCTCTGATACCAACTTGTCACGACCCGATTTGCCACCGCCGGGAACGTGATGGCGCCTAATGCTATACTTTCTAGGCAAGCCAACATTAGAGGGTTACGACATTAAAACAATTAAAGTATATATATGAAGTTTTTACTACCATCCAATATATGGTACCAAAAATAACAAATGAAATAGTATATGATACTGCGAAAATAATACTAATCTCTAGCTACCCAGGGTTTGGAGTCACAATTCACGAACTACTAAGAATTTAATACAAGTATTTGGCTGAAAGAAAATATATATCTGTTCTGAACTAAATAAAATAACAACTGAATAATAAGTAAGAGACTCCATGGATCTGCGGACGTCGGCAGATTTACCTCGTGTCTCTGTGCGAATAGTCTGCTACAACTCGAACTCAGCTCGGACCTAAACTTGGATCTGCAGAGAAAGTGCAGAGTGCAGTATCAGTACAATCGACCCCATGTACTAGTAAGTGCCGAGCCTAACCTCGGCGAAGTAGTGACGAGGCTAGGACAGGACACCACATAAAACCTGGACATACATAATCATGCTATTGGAAATAACAACAAATAAAGAATTAAAACAACAATTAATGGGAAGGGGACATACAGTGGGAAATTTCAACATAAGGAGTGAGAAAAACGAGAAGGCAGAAATAAACAGTGATTAACAAACAACCAAATTAAGCAACTAAAATAGGAAGGAAATCTGCACGACATCACCCTTCGTGCTTTTACTCTCAACCTCACCAAATAACAAATAGGAATGCACGGCATCACCCTTCGTGCTTTTACTCTCAACCTCACCAAATAACAAATAGGAATGCACGGCATCACCCTTCGTGCTTTTACTCTCAGCCTCACCAGATTATAAATAAGAATTCACGGCATCACCCTTCGTGCTTTTACACTCAACCTCACAATATAAATAAATCATGCACGGCATCACCCTTTGTGTTTTACACTCTTCCTCACAATATAAATAAATCATGCATGGCATCACCCTTCGTGATTTACACTCTTTCTCACCATATAAAATAAATTATGCACGGCATCACCCTTCGTGCTTTACACTCTTCCTCGTCAATCACATAATCATTAACAACAGATAACGAGAAATTTTCACAATTTAACGTCTCAACCTAGAATCAATGTTCCCAGTGTTATCCATCTCGGTAGAACTGAATGCAGTTCTCCCAACAGTTCAATAGCAACAATAAGCATGGATAATAGACTTTAAGATTACAAGAATAACAAGAATGGACTTTCACTCGCATGTTATGACTCGACTACAACGTATAGGTACTCGTCACCTCACCTATACATCGCTTTCAGCAACAAAACACGTAGCAAGTAATCACACAATACCTATTCCCTCAAGCTATGGTTAGGCACAACACTTACCTCGATTTTGTAGGCCACTCACTGCTCAAGTACAACTTTCCCTTTAGAATTCACCTCTAACCCACTTGTATCTAATCATAATTAGTTTAATATCATCAATTGTCGCTAAAGGAATCAACTTTAATGAATAATTACTTATTTCCCGAATTTTTCCAAAATAAGTTAAAAATCGACCCCGGGCCTGCTTGGTCCAAACTCGAGGTTCGGACCATAATCCGTTTACCCATTCATCCCTGAGCCCGAATGTGTAATTAGTTTCGAAATCCGACCCCAATTCGAGGTCTAAATTCCAATTATGCAAAATTCCCTAATTCTACCCAAACCCCTAATTTCTACCAAATTTCACAGACATGACTTAAACATTATAATAGACCTGTATCGGGATCCGGAACCAAAATACGGGCCCGATACCAACGAGTTCAACATTAATCAATTTCTTTAAATCCTTTTAAACTTCAATCTAACAATTTTCATCAAAAATTCATTTCTCGTGCTAGGGACCTCAGAATTCGATTCCGGGCATACGCCCAAATCCCATATTTTATTACTGACCCACCGCGACTATCAGAACACGGGTCCGGGTCCGTCTGCTCAAAATGTTGACCAAAGTCAACTAACATTATTTTTAAATCCCAAAAATTATTATTTCATAAATTTTCACATAAAGGCTTCAGATTCACGCCCGAACTACGCACGCAAATTGAGGTGAATGAAAATAAGGCTTTAAGGCTAACGAGCTCAGAATAGAGTCTTAATTCATAAGATGACCCTTTGGGTCATCACAACGATAGTCCCCGAGCTAGTTTCGTTGTCTTCAATTGATGACCCCAAATTTGCAAGGGCATCGGCCTTACTGTTTTGTTCTCAAGGTACATGCTGTAGGGTCCATTCTTTAAACCGATGTAGTGTCACCTATAGTTTGTCCAAGTACCTCTGTATTCCGTCTTCTCGAACTCAAAAGTTCTTTTGACTTGGTTCACCACAAGCAGGGAGTCACATTTGGCCTCGATGACCTCTGCTCCCAAACTCTTAGCTCGTTTGAGACATGCAATCATGACCTCATACTCGGCCTCATTGTTAGTCAGCTTGGAAGTTTATCTAACTGTGTTTCCCGTGGGCAGCTTCAAAATGATGCCTAGCCCAGACCCCTTCACATTCGAAGCACCGTCAGTGAAAAGGGTCCATACCCCCGATGATGTACCCATTTTTAATAACAGTTCCTTTTCGACCTCGGGTACGAAGGCTGGCGTAAAGTCGGCCACGAAGTCTGCTAAGATTGTAGACTTGATGGCCGTTCGGGGTTGAAACGATATCATACCCACTGATTTCAACGACTCATTTGGCCAATCGGCCCGAGAGTTCGGGCTTATGCAAAACATTGCTAAGAGTATAAGTGGTCACCACACAAATTGGGTGACATAGAAAATATGGTTTTAATTTCCTAGAGGCGCTTATGAGGGAAAGCGCCAATTTTTCTAAGTGTGCATACGGGGTCTCGACTTCACCTAAACCTCGACTAACATAGTAAATAGGAAATTGCATACCTTTCTCCTCTCGAACCAGGACCCCACTTACCGCGACTTATGAGACTGCTAAGTACAAGTAGAGTTGCTTGTCCGCTTTTGGAGTATGAAGAAGTGGCGGACTCGAGAGATACTGCTTTAATTCTTCCAATGCTTGTTGGAATTCCGGGATCCAAGTAAAATTGTTATTCTTTTTGAGCAATGAGAAGAACTTATGACTTCTATCTGAAGATCTCGAGATAAATCGGACTAGGGCGGCTATCTACCTGTCAATCTTTGTACGACCTTAACACTGTCCATGACTGTGATGTCTTCGATTATCTTGATTTTATCGGGGTTGATCTCAATCCCTTGATTTGACACCATAAAGCCGAGGAACTTGCGCGAACCGACCCCGAATGCACATTTCTCCGGGTTGAGCTTCATGTTGTATTTCCTTAGTATATCGAAGGTCTGTTGCAAATGTGTCAAAGGGTCCTCTGCTCACATGGACTTAACTAACATATCGTCAATATAAACCTTCATTGATTTACCTATTTTTTCTTCGAACATTCGATTCACTAAGCGTTGATAAGTGATACTAGCGTTTTTTTAGTCCAAATGACATTAGATTATAGCAATAGGTGTCGTTGATGTGTTGTGATCTCTGGTGGAATCCTTGTCATATCTAGGCGGGACCAAAATAAACAATCCATCTTATTGATAAGAAACTTAATGAGTTTTTCCCTGAGTTCGGGGGTTAACCCCGTACCCAGGTATACATTTTGATCGGGTAGCTGCTCGATCAGTATGACTTGTTCCAGCTCTTCGACCATCGGTTTGGTGGCGTCAGAATCCTCGGGGATTATGAAGGATTGAGGGATAAGATAGTCATCGTCCTCATCCATTCCCTGCTTCTCCGACTGAGTCGAAGCTGGTGGCTGTGGTTGCTAGTTATGTTCCTGTTTTCCTTTGGACTCTGATCCCTTTGTTGACAAAAGCGCCGATATGGGTATCACTTCATCGACCGTGAACATTTCTTTTGCTGCATGTTGTTCCTCATACACCATTTTTACTCCATCCGGCATCGGGAATTTCAGCATTTGGTGAAGGGTTGAAGGGACTGCCCTCATATTGTGAATCCAGGGTCTTCCGAGCAGGGCATTGTATCTCATATTTCCCTCGATCACATTGAAATTGGTTTCTTGAATAGTCCCAACTACGTTTACTGGTAAAATGATTTCACCTTTAGTTGTTTCGCTTGCCATGTTGAAACCATTGAGAACCCGAGATGCGGGTACGATCTGATCTTGTAGGCCGAGCTGCTCCACGACCCTCGATAGAATAATATTGTCCGAGCTCCTTGGATCAATTAAAACACGTTTAACTTGAATTTTATTCATAAGGATAGAAATTACCAAAGCATCATTGTGGGGCTGTGAGATCCCTTCTTCTTCATCATCATTGAACGATAAAGTGCCTTCTGGCACATAATCTCGAGTCCATTTTTCCCTGGTGATTGATACTTTAGTGCGCTTAAACACGGGCCCTTGTGGAATATCGACCCCACCAACGATCATATGAATCATGTGCTGTGGTTCTTCCTGCTTGTTTTTCCTGTTTGCATCCCTTTCTCTAAAATGGTTTTTAGCTCGGTCGCTCAGGAATTCTCGAAGGTTCCCCTCGTTGAATAGACGTGACACCTCCTCTCTCAGCTGTCTATAGTCTTCGGTTCTATGACCATGGGTACCATGGTATTTGCATATTTGGTTGGGGTTTCTTCGGGAAGGATCGATCTGTAGGGTTCTAGGCCATCTAGTATCTTTGATTCTCCTAACGGCTGGCACAATGCCTGATGCGTCGATGCTGAAGTTGTATTCTGATAATCGTGGTGCTTCTATGGGATCAACAAGTTTGTCGAAGCCACTCTTGCTCATGAGCCCTCAAGAGCTCTGTCCTCGATCATTCCTTCGTTCATTTCGGATGGGATTGCATCCTGGCTGCTATTTCTACGACCTGTGTTGTATGGTTGATATGGATTTCTGTTCGATCGAGGTTCTATGTCGATATCCCTATGAGTTATATCGACGGGCCTATGCGGATAAACGGAACTGGAAGGGGTCCCAGTTGATCATCCTCGACCCTGATATTTGACTGGTACCTATTATGAACATCGGCGCAGGTTACCGCCGGATATTCAATTAAATTCTGCTTCAGTTGTCATGATGCCACCGAACTTCATTCGTTCAAACCTTAAGTAAAGTCTTGAATAACCCAATCGTCTGTGACCGGTGGTAGTTCCATGCGTTCCATCTAGAACCGAGATATGAACTCCTCAACATTTCGTTGTCTTTTTGTTTCACCTTGAGGAGGTCCAACTTCCTAGTCACAACCTTTATTGCTCTGGCATGTGCCTTTACGAAAGAGTCTTCAAGCATAGGGAATGAATCTATGGAATTAGGTGGCAGATTGTGATACCATATCATTGCTCCCTTCGATATAGTTTCTCCAAATTTCTTTAGTAGAATATATTCGCTCGTCATCTTCTAAATTATTTCTTTTTATTGCGCATGTATAGGTGGTGACATGCTCATTAGGATCGGTGGTCCCGTTTTACTTGGGGATTTCCAGCATGCAGAATTTCTTCGGAATGGGCTTCGGAGCGGCACTTGGGGGGAACGACTTCTGCACGAACTTCTTCGAGTCCATACCTTTTAAAATCGGTGGTGCCCCCGGTATTTGGTCAACCCCGGAGTTGTATGTCTCTACTTTATTGTCATTTGCCTCCATTTTTTTCTCCCAATTCAATTCGTTTAGTGAGCTCCTAGAGCATCTTCATAATGGCAGGGTCAGTCCCCGGTTCATTGGCGTTCGATCTTTCCGGCACTGGCTCGGTCCTGTGCACGACTTCTAGTTCGACCCCACTCGACGTTCGATGATGATTTTGTAGTTGTGCTATAGCGGCTTGTTGAGCCTGCAATATTTCGAATATCAATTGGAGGCTGACTCCACCATCTCCTCTGCGCTGCGTAGCTCGACCACGAGATCGACATTCTCTACGTATACTACCTTCGGGATCAACGCCCAAATTTGCATTTAGGGCGATATGTGAACTGACGTCGAAGGGATTTGCAATTGATACTTCCTCGAGATCAGTCTGAGGCTTCTCGATCCCTAGGGAAACTATATTATCATTTTCCCCATGAAATCCGAGGCCGTTGTCACCATATGTGGGCGTTGTTTGTGAGTTTAACATGTTTTATCCTGAAAACAAAAACACTTACAAGAACAAACGTAAAGTAGTGTGTGTTATCAGAATTATTATTAAGCAATCACTATTATACTTAGCCCCACGGTGACGCTCCTCCCGGGTCCAGAACATCAACCGTATGCGTCCTCACCATCTGTGAGAGAATAGGAGAATGAAATTTAGTATACCATCAGCTTCACGATAGAAGATGAATAAGGAGAAATTTCCTAACACCCTATAGCCTCCCGAAGATAAATACAGATGTCTCCGTACTGATCCGCAAAACTCTATTAGGTTTGCCCATTACTTGTGAGACCTACATGAACCTAGTGCTCTGATACCGTGTTGTCACAACACAAATCCTTAATCTAGGTCGCTATGGCGCCCAACGCCGATGTTAGGCAAGCCAACACAATTAGTCTAGTGAGTTCCATTTAATTTTATAAAACTTTATTAACAATACTTGAGTTTTTTCTTTTTCGTCACAAGCATGAGAAAATAACAAATATCAAAGGCAAATTTAATTTGCACCGATCAAGAAGTTAAATTTAAATAGTTACATTTCCAAAAGCATAGTCTACCAATGTATGTGCCACGAACTGGTGTCACAAGTATACATGCATCTAGTATGAGGAATCAAAAGAATACGTCTATCCTACTGTCTGAGAGGATATAGACAGAATAACAAAATAGAAAGAATCCAACGTGCTGCTGAACGACATCAAGAGACTATGACATCACTTCGGACCTCGATATCGCTAAAACACGTTCCAAACCTCAATTTTTGAACTTCAAGAATCATATTTCACTATTTGGTGCCGAAACGCTCCTGGGTCATCCAAAACCCGTTCCGAACATACGCCCAAGTTCGAAATCATCATACAAACCTATTGGAACCTTCAAATCCCGATTCCGAGGTCGTTTACTAAAAATATTGACTGAAGTCAAACTTGGCCTGTAAGGCCAACCTTAAGGAACTAAGTGTTCCAATTCCAACCCAAAGTCTTCCAAATCCCAAACCAACCATCCCCCCAAGTCATAAACCAGTAAAAGCAAGTACGTAAAGTCTTATTTAGGAGCACGAAGTTCTAGAAAGCAAAACGATCGGTCGGGTCATTACATTCTCCACCTCTTAAACAAACATTCGCCGTTGAGCGGGCCTAGAATCATATATGGAGTGCTGAATAAGTGTGGATATCTGCTCCGCGTGTCCTCCTCGGACTCCCAAGTCGCCTCTTCGACTGGTTGGCCCCTCCACCGGACCTTCACAGTGGAAATACTCTTAGACCTCAACTGGTGATCCTGCCTGTCAATAATGGCAACTGGCTCCTCTTCGCAGCCCAACCTCTCGTCTAGCTGAATAGTACTGAAGTCTAACATATAAGACAAATCGGCGTGGTACCTCCGGAGCATAGATACGTGAAAAACTGGATGAATACCTGATAAGCTGGGAGGTAGAGCAAGCTCATAAGCAACCTCCCCAACTCGCCTCAACACCTCAAACGAGCCTATAAACCTTGGGCTCAACTTGCCCTTCTTCCCAAACCTCATAATACACTTCATCGGCGAGACTTTCAAGAGAACCTTCTCGCCGACCATGAATGATACATCACGTGCCTTCTGATCCGCATAACTCTTTTGTATGGATTGTGCCGTGCGAAGCCTCTCTTGAATTAACTTTACCTTTTCTAAGGCATCCTTTACCAAATCGGTACTGTATAACTTAGCCTCGCCAGGCTCAAACCACCTGACGAGGGAACGACACCGCCGTCTATATAAAGCCTCAAATGGAGCCATCTCAATGCTGGACTGATAGCTGTTGTTGTAAGAAAACGCGGCCAAGGGTAAGAACTGGTCCCACTGCCCTCCAAAGTCAATCACATATGCCCTAAGCATGTCCTCCAATACCTGAACTGTCCTCTTCGACTGACCGTCGGTCTGAGGATTAAATGTTGTGCTAAGCTCTACACGGGTGCCCAGCTCACTCTGTACAGTTATCCAGAAATGCAAGGTGAACTGAGGACCTCTATCTGATATGACGGACATGGGCACACCGTGCAACCACACTATCTCCCGAATGTAGATTTGGGCCAACCTCTCTGAAATATAAGTAGTGGCCACTGGAATGAAGTGTGCCGACTTGGTCAACCTGTCTACAATAACCCAAACCGCATCGAACTTCCGCAAAGTTTGCGGAAACCCAACTACAAAGTCCATAGTGATGCGCTCCCATTTCCACTCAGGTATAGGCATCTGCTAGAGTAGGCCTCCTGGCCTCTGGTGCTCATACTTAACCTGTTGGCAATTTAGACATCTAGCCACATACTCCACTATGTCTTTCTTCATCTTCCGCCACCAGTAATGCTGCCTCAGGTCATGATACATCTTCGTTGAAGCTGGATGAATAGAATACCGTGAACTGTGTGCCTCCTCTAGAATCCTCTCCCTCAGGCGCAGAACACCATCTTGCTAATAGAAACCTCCTTGGTACCACCCTGTAGTAACGTCTCTCTGAGAGCTGCCAAGTGCGCATCATCGAACTGCCGAGCCTTGATCTATCCCAATAATGAAGATTGAGCAACAACACACGCAAGAACTCGGCTGGGCTCTGAAATGTCCAGCCTCACAAGCCTGTTAGCCAAGGACTGAATGTCCAAAGCTAGTGGCCTCTCCTCTGCTGAAATGAATGGCAAGCTACCATACTCTCTGCCGTCCAGCTTAAGGCATCTGCAACCATATTCGCCTTGCCCGGAGGATAAAGAATAGTGATGTCATAGTCTTTTAGAAACTCAAGCCATCTACTCTGTCTCAAATTAAGATCTCTCTTCTTGAACAAGTGCTGGAAACTGCGGTGGTCTGTATAAACCTCACAAGACACTCCATACAAGTAATGCTTCCAAATCTTAAGAGCATGAACAATCTCTTCCAAATCCAAATCGTGCACGGGGTAGTTCTTCTCATGAATATTCAATTGAGGTGAAGCATATAAAATAACTCGCCCCTCCTGCATCAATACACATCCTAAGCCAACACGTGAAGCATCGCAATAAACTGTATACATCACTGAACCGGAAGGCAACACTAGAACTGGTGCTGTGGTCAAAGCTGTCTTGAGCTTCTGAAATCTCGCCTCACTCGTCGGACCATCGGAACGGGGCACCCTTCTGGGTAAATCTAGTCAGAGGTCCTGTAATGGATGAAAAGACCTCCACGAACCGACGATAATAACCTACAAATCCCAAGAAACTCCTGATCTTGGTCGCTGAAGTGGGACGTGGCCAACTCTGAACTGCCTCAATCTTTTTGGAATCCACCTTGATACCCTCTTTGTATAAAACATTCCCTAAGAATTCTAAAGAATCCAACCAAAACTCACACTTGGAGAACTTAGCATACAACTTTTGTTCCCGCAAGGTCTAGAGCACTACTCTCAAATGCTGCTCGTGCTCCCCCAGGCTACGTGAGTAGATCAAGATGTCATCAATGAAGACAATGACAAAGGAATCAATATAAGGCCTGAAAACCCTGTTCATCAAATCCATAAACACTGCTGGGGCATTAGTCAAGCCAAAGGACATCACCAGGAACTCATAATGACCATATCTAGTACATAAAGCGGTCTTCGGAACATCTGAGTCCCGAATCCTCAACTAATGATACCCGATATCAGGTCGATCTTAGAAAACACCCTAGCACCCTACAACTGGTCAAACAAATCATCGATGCGCGACAAAAGATACTTATTTTTGATGGTAACTTTGTTCAACTGGCGGTAGTCAATACACATCCGCATAGTCCCATCCTTCTTCTTCACAAATAACACTGGAGCACCCCAAGGCGATACACTTGGTTTGATAAACCCCTTAGCTAGCAACTCCTCAAGTTGTTCCTTCAATTCCTTCAATTCCTCCAGAGCCATACGGTATGGTGGAATAGATATAGGCTGGGTGCTTGGAGCTAAGTCAATGCAAAAATCAATATCACGATCTGGTGGCATGCCTGGAAGGTTTGAAGGAAACACATCGACAAACTCCCGAACCACTAGTATTGAATCAATCGTCGAAGACTCTACGGTGGTGTTCCGTACATAAGCAAGATAAGCCAAACAACCCTTCTCAACCATGTCGCGCCCCCCTCTTTCCTCGCCTTTCGGATCGGTCAGGGTATTCGACATTATTGGGATAACTCGTTTCCTTTTGGGAAAGGGTTAAGGAATTTGAAGAGCCGCCACCTAACGAGTTAAGGTGAGTTAGGGAACCTACTAAAGGTTATTTACAAAAACAGATTAGATAACCAGAGATAGGGTAAGGGATTGAAATTACTTCAAGGGGAAGGTGTTAGGCACCCCTCGAAGTCCACAACTATGGTTCCAGACCCAAACAAACTTTGTGAACATATAGCATATAAGCAATAAACACATAGGTAAGTAGATGAAGGTTTTGAGAAGATTTGCAGTCCAAGCACACAT
>ML377062.1:12805-25979 GCA_005239525.1 Nicotiana knightiana | reverse complement strand
CGCCCGGGTGTCTCCTTTCGCGTATTTTTCGACATATTTGCATCCTTTTAGCTCCGTTTCCATATCCACATGAAATAAACTCCATTAAACACATAACAAGTGTAATTTTATCATTAATGCGCATAAAATGTAAGGTATATCACATGTTAAACTATGCAATTTAGTCTCGCATCAACGGTCCCAAAAAAAAAAGAAAAAACAAAATTCCGCTAGGTTGAAAACCTCGAAAGAGGCGGCTTAGGCAAAAGTTAGGACATCCAAAAAATAAAGTCCGCTAGGTTGAAAACCTCGAAAGAGGCGACCTAGGCAAAAGTTAGGACGCAAAAAAAAAAAAAAACTCACCCATTTCGAACTACGGAATGACTTGATCCTCTTCACCGAGGTAAATAGGCAGCTTAGAGTTTCATTCTAAGTTCGGTCATATGAGTTCAAACAAAAATACATATTACCCAAGGCATTTTTCAAATGAGGTGTGATGAAATATAATTCACTTGATCGACACTAGGAAATTAGGTGTACATGTATTCTTTTGTTGAACCCTCTGTCTTCTCTTGATGGCTCAAAGGAGGTAAGTCCTCCATGTAAAATTGAGGTCTTGGATGGAATAATTATAGTTTCTTTAATAAGAGGCTAAGTGTTCAAGTTGAAGTCTCCGATTTTAAGTCAAGTTGATTTTTCCAGGTCTGTTACATCATCAATTTGAAGCGTTCAAGCCAGCTAGTTCTTAAAGTTAAAGTCCACAAGCATGTCAAATCTTCAAATCCATAAAGCACTTGAAAAATAAATCAAGAAAAAAAGTGAACATTAATGAGAACGTGCAATATAAAGTGAAGCAAAAGAAGTTTTATTGCTGATGAGAACATCTACTAAAAAATCAAATGCAAGAAGGAAAGAAAAAAACAAACAAATAAAGCAGTGTTTATAGCCTAATCTAAGCACAACTTGTAGTTGGCCAAATCTTTGAGCATATCTTCCAATTATTTCTTCCTCTTCTCCAAATCGACCAAGTCATCAGTAGTCAACAAGGCAGCGCAACATGCGTCATACTCTTTTCTAGTAGTTGAGGCTCCTAACTTGGCTTCTTCAACTTCTTTCTCAGCAACTTCTAAAAATGCTTCTAAGTTCTTCTCTTTTTCGCGGAGCTTCTCTATCTTCTCTTTCACTGTAACTAGGGACTGACGGATAGATGACACTTCTTTAACCTTCTCTTCTTCTTCAATCATGGCATTAGTAAGGTGTACCTCAACATCTGATATCGCAGTCTCTTCAACCTTCTCAGATAAAGCCGATCGTTTCTTGTTATATGAAGCAGCAAGCTCAAAAACAGACTTTAATAGGTTTCTCAAAGGGGAAATATCCACATCATCCCCATCCATTGCCTCAAGGATCACTTTAGTATTTTCTTCAAGCTCAGATACATTTTCTGCATTGCTACCTTTCAGCTTACGCTGAATCAAAGTCCAAAGCTTCAAGATAAACTCCTTTCGAATATCCAGGACAACCTTCTTTCCATCAAAAACTGAAGCTGCAATTGTTGGTCGCTCACGTAAATCAGAGCCCAACATATCCGTAATTTCATCATGAGAAATACAAGTTTCCTCTTGATCTGCCTTAGCCGTGGAAGATGATTTCTGCTAGTTCGGGCCTGGTACAGACTCACCGCTATCTTGTGGCCTTACTTGTTGCGATGCTCCAATGTTATTAGCCTGCAAAAATATATTAAAAAAATGTAAGAATACTTCAGCAAAGTCATTGGCCATGGCTAACAAAAATGAAAAGTTTATGTTTTCTTTTACCTGCTCGTTCCGAGCTATTAGTGTTCTTGAAGGGCTATCAACGCTTTGGACCTCTACAACTCCTTCTGGGTTTGGCCTTTTCTTTTTCCATCATTGATCTCCTTTGCTGATATCACTCTCATCTTGGGATAGGCGCTTGTTAGAGGCATCAACGACTACATCAAATGGAATGGGACTTTGGTCAACTGGAGTATGGATCTCTTCTCTTTGAACTTCTTTGTGTAGCATGGGTCTGTTGCCTGCGCACATCTCAACTACCTTAGACTTTAAATCAGGAAGCTTATCAATCACTAAAACATCCTCGTTGCGGTCTTGAGGGGTATTTGTGATTGGCTCAACAGTATTCATCAAAAATTGTAAGTGATCTTCAAAAAGGATTCCATGCGCCCTTTCCCACCAAGATCAATAGTTAGACGACGTAAACCTCTTCATGTTGGACCCAAAAGGAGGGAATACTGCCCTTGACTTAGATCCAGTCAACACACAAATTCATGCAAGTTTTAACCCTTCTTCTAGTGAGGCCTCACAAAAATCTTGCTCCAATCGACTAGGGGTGTCTTGATAAAAACCAAATTGGCGGCTAAATCGATGAGGACTGTAAGGTTCACCAATAAAGTTGACTTTGTTCCTCAAAAGAAGATAATTCAAGCGAATACTCATAAAGAAATTTAACTCAAACTCGTCTGCCTTACCATCGTCATAGTAGTGGTATGGATCAGATCTACGGGGCATTGTCGAAGTCCAAATGATATTTTCTCCATTATGAATACGCTTCCTTGCTTCCTCTTTCCCAAAATATCTAGCAGCCCTTCACCAGAAAATGCGGCCATGAGAGGAACTACTAGCCCCTTTGCATACGGAAAATGAGTCTTAAAGTAATGGGCTAACCAACCATACACATAATGAGCTGGAAAGCAAGTTTGAGCAGGATCAAGAAACGAGCACTTTGAAGTCTCGTTCAAACCCTTACATATTTTGGCTAAGACCGGGACTGCAAGGCATACTCTTCATTTACAAGCAAGATGAAACGCGATCTTAAAGGTCCCAGGACGAATGAAGTCACCGTTTTTTAAGGGAGCACAAAAATACATAACCAACAAGATAGAAAAGCATCCAAGTATGTCTCGTCTTTCTTGTCACTCATAACTCCTAGCTTATGGAATAAGGCTTCTTCAACAGTCGACCAACGAACTGCTTCCTCTATGACCCCGGTAGGATTGTGTGTCGATTTCAAACGAGCAGACTTATTTTCTTTCCTTAAAGGAGGCTGAGTATACTTCATTATCTTTCTGCACCAGAACTCTACCCATTTTTTCGCAGAAACCTTTGGATCGTTGCTACCTCCCTCTCGGAGCCGATGGAAGGCATCAAACAAATGCTCACAAGTTTGGGGAATAAACCTTCTCCCCTTGTCGTACGTGCCTATAAGGTCTTCAACATTTGGAACAAATTCCTCGCAAGAAGATCTTGTTATAGGGAGACCTAAGCAATGTATTTGTAGCTGGGAACCATGGCTCACACAAAGCCTGCATAATATTTGTATTATGGTCATATATGAAGAGTGAAGAATATACATCGTCTTAAATTCTTGCACCCTCCAGAGTCAAGCGACACCTACTTAAGACGTCTTCTGCCCATTCCCAGTAGCTAGGAACGTAATGAAATTCACACCGCCGAACGGCAAATCATTGCCCCAATAAGTTTCCTTGTTAATAATTCGACACCCCAGACATGGTAAGGTACTCGTGAAATTCCATGCATAATGATTAGTTGTGAAAAACATCCATGTCTTGGGAGGACGACTATTGTATTCAAGTGTCCAGTCTGCCAAATAAGGTGGGTCCCTCAAAGGTACCCATGAAGCTACGGCATATTGGCCGATTAGTGACCTATCAACTGGTAACCTTGTCTCCACCTTGCTTCCCTTATGGTCTGAAATAATAAGGCATTGCGAATTAGAGGAAGAAAGTCTTGAGTTTTTGAAGTAAATCATGTTTAGACTGCAAAAAGAGAGAAAAGTGTTTATTAGAACTTAACTTAGAAATGTGATATTCATGGCCTTAAATCCATAATATAATCTCAAGATTAATTCTACCAAGCATGAAAAGGGAAAATCTTTTGCTTAGATGATGCAATGGTCTTTTCCATAGATAAATAAAACCAAGTTTTCAAATAAAATGAAGTCTTTAGCTCAGGCGGTGTAATGGTAGACAACATAAATCTTTGGCTCAGATGGTGTAATGGTCTTCGCCTCAGATAAAAGTAAAATATTTGGCTTAAACGGTGTAATGGTCTTTTCCATAGATAAAGAAAGTCAAGTTTTCAAATAAAATAGTCTTTAACTTAGACGGTGTAATGATCTTCGCTTCAGACAATAAATTTTGGCTTAGACGGTGTGATACTCTTTGCCTAAGATAAAGTAAACTCTTTGGCTTATACGGTGTAATGGTTGTCACACCTCCTTTTTCACCACCCCGGGGAGGGGTATAAGGGAGTTTTTCCAATTTAAGTGACAATCAATTTTTGGGATTTATTTTATTTATTCAGAGTCGCCACCCGAATTTTTTACGGTGTTCCGGGACACCATTTATTTATTAAAAATCCCAAAACCAAGGAATTTTGACTCTGTTTAAATTGTTTGCTAACCAAAAATCCGGGTAAGGAATTCTGTTAACCCGGGAGAAGGTGTTAGGCATTCCCGAGTTCCGTGGTTCTAGCGCGGTCGCTTAATGACTAAACTTGGCCTAATTTGTTCAATTACTGTTTTTATGCCTGCATGCATTTTTGTATTCTTTACCGCTTTTATTAATCCTTTTATATTCAAGGGGTTCTTTTGAGACGGGTCACGTATGCGTAAACCCGTAGAGTTTAAAATGCATCGAAAGTCATGTCACGCGAACGTGTACGCAATTTTCGACACTGAACTCATTTAATAAGGTAAATAGGGTGCGCAAGCGCATATTTTGTTTTGTTGTCAAAAAGAGACCGAAATCACGTCACGCGAGCGTGTACGTAATTCCGATAATTTTAAGAAATTCGTTCCTAAAGTGTCTCTACGAGTGTTCATTTTAGTCTTTATTTGTGTTACGCAAACGTATACACAATTTGAGAAAAAGGTACATTTTTAGTTGTTTTCATTCAAAGTTGCGTAAAATGTATACTCCGAAGATTGATTTATTTTCTGAGTTTAAGGCATTCACTATCTAAAAGGCTTTCGAGATTCACTACATCTAAATTAAAAAATTCTAAGTCAAGTCATGAGATTGGGCTATGGCCTAGTCTAGCCCGATTTGTATCTCCATAGGCCATCCTAATTTTGGCTACTTTTGTAATAAAAAATGAAGCTAAGTACATCAATTTAAGGCATGCATCAATGAAGAGAGATCTAAAATTCACTAATTCATAAGGAACATGTTCCAAAGAATCAAATAAACGCATTTAANAATGAAGAGGGATCTAAAATTCACTAATTCATAAGGAACATGTTCCAAAAACCAAATAAACGCATTTAATTGCAACAAAATATTTTTGATTGAACAACTTTATTAACTTCAGAACAGCCTAAATCTATGCTGTTTATTTCACAAATCATGCACACTGATTTCTTTATGTTGTTCTAATTCTGGAAATTTACAAGCACTGTTGAATAGCAGATTTTCATTTTTTGTGTAGACTTTTGAAATTCTTTCTGAGCTAAAATAGTTGTTTTCTACAAATTCGATGGTTATCTAAATAATAACTGTAGAGAAAGATTTTTTACAAAAAAAACGCTAATAATTTGTTAACCCGAATCTAAATATTCCAACATTTAAAACCTTGCAATTGAGTTTTTAAATAAAATAGTTTTTGAGGAAAATAAAACATGTGGGCCTTTTCAAGCTCCACCAGGCCATTGTCAATGGCCTGGGTCTAAAAATTTAACCAAAACTGCTCTCGTTCGAGTCCAGTGGACTCAGACGACTCTGGCCCAATTATGCCCATTTCTTTAGACTTACATGGGTACATACATACAGGACTGAAAAATACTGCTGATACAGTGAATATAGAGTCCAGTTTCATATTACAATGCTTCTAAAAGAACGAGTATAGATGAATTACAGAGCTTCAACTTCTATAAAGATACATTTTATTTTTTCTACAAGAAAGTAAACTGAAAATTGCAACATCTAACTAGTTGATCCGACTTGAATCTCCTTATGGCTATATATTTGAGCCTCCTTTTGCAAGTTGTAAGCACTCCAAAAGCTAGGTGTGTTATACATCTACTAAGGCAGATTTGACCATGAAAGGGGTCGAACTTGACTTTAGTAATGCTATACTAAATAGTATCTAAAAGAAACATCCTTTGTGCATTTTCCTTCGAATGAATCTGACCATAAGAAAAGGTCAGATTTAAACTCAGGGATGCAATTTTTTTTTGACTTTTGACAATCCCATCTACATTTCAACAATTATTCTTTTGAATACTTTGACTATTCTTGGCTTTTTAGAGAATGAATTAGACCATTTATGAGTTCAAATTCTTTTCTCTAAACCCTTTCTTAACTCTATATTTTATGCCCTTTGAAGAGTAAATTCCCACCATCTATACTATTATTTATGCACTTTTATGGGGGTGAATTTGACCATTGTAAAGTCGAATTCATCTACCTTAATGCAATTTATCTTACTAATGCACCAAGAGACTAATACAAACATGAAATCTAACTACCAAACCCATTCTTACATTTTTTCGACACAACACACTAAAAAATCATATTGATTTCAAGAACTTCAGATTTTCAGCAGATTATATACAAACCAAAAAAGAAAGTTCAGCTAAATCAGAAAATATCTAGGCAAAGAGAAGAATAAAGTTCACATTTTTGAATCTTTCAAAAACATTAAACAGTTACATACTGCTTAAAGAGAAAATTCAACCCCAAAGCCTGACCAAAGAAAGGTCAGGCAACAACAATACATCGAAGAAGAGCAAAGATCAGCACAAGGAGAAAGCTCAGTAGCAGCAAACAACAACTCCAGTTAACAGGAAACCACTAGAAAATTCCCAGGGAAAACCAACCAGCAATAATAGAAGTTTTAGACTCAGAAAAATGTAAATTTTTTAGAAGATTTCGTAAGCAAATCAAAAACAGAGCCAAATCAGATTTGGATCTTCATTTCTCTGTATTTTACTTCTTGTTTCAGATTTTGAGGAACAGTATTTTCGAAAATAAACTTGAGAGAAAGAAAAAGTGAGTAAGTCCTATTTTTCAGTCCTCTCCAGCTCCCCTTTTTCAAAGAATAAGACAGTATTTACAGGATTTTAGGGTAGCATTTCTTAGGAATATACCTTATCTTTTAGCTGAAATAGTACAGTTTTTTTAAACAGCTCTGGTACAGCTGTCATCTTATCCTTATTCTTCAGCATCTTTTTGTACCAGCTAGGACAATTGTACCTTTTCTAGAAGGTTCCTTCAATTACAACCCTATTTCCCTTTAAGAAATTACTATTTCACCTAAAGATATTCTGATTTTTCTTTTTCAAATTCATTTTCTGATTTTTATCCTAATTATAGAAGCTTCTTGGGTTGTTACAACCAAGATTCCTCACTCAAAATTCCTAAACTAACCTTTAATACTTTTGGAATTACTCTTTTAGTATTTAAGGTTAAAGGCTAGGTTATTTATCAAGTGTTAACCAATTTTATCCTATTTGAGTGATTAATTCAGTAGTTAACCATTGGTGAAGCTTAGTATGTGATTGACTTAACTATTTGTCTAAGTTAAGAATTAAGTTAGGCTAATTATTAAGTATTAACTAATTTTAGTTTGATTTAGTCGAGTAGCTTAACCCTTAGTGAAGTTGGAGACTCAATCTTCTTTAAGAGATGTGGTTAATTAGCTTAGGTTAGTTAACTTAATTCCCCAAACTTTGATTAACTAATTTGTTTTGGTTAATTAGAACCTAATTAACTATTAAAACTAGGATTTAGGTTTAATTGAACATCTCTTCTCAAAAGTTATCTTTTAAATCTAATTAACTTTGAATTGAAGATTAAATTAAATTAACTCAAGATCACTTACTGATCCAACATGGACTCTTTTCCTAATTAATAAGAAATTAGTTGACTAACCTAGTTATTAACATAATAAGGTAAATACATGAAGCAACCAGTCATTAAAGAAAACCATGCCTAGAGAAAGATAGAAAATCCTAATCACTACATGAACACAAACAGTAGTAATATGAATAAACAATCTAACCGAACGAGGTAAGGAACAATGCATGCAATGATGAATCGAATGGTGTCAATAATCATGATTGTCAAGAAACTAACTAGCACGTGATTAACATGAAACACATTCTGATTTTACACTTAACTAGGGAGAAGAAACGTGAATCGACATAGGCAAACAACAGAGAAGAGTTCAAACGAAAATTACAAAAGAAATCAAATTAATAACTCCGTTAATCACATAAATCATGTTGTCATATTTAGGGAATTTTTAGAGAAACAAGAAAATCAGGTTCTAAACGGGAGTTTCGGATTTAAACAACTAGACCAAAACCCTACTCCACTGATCAGTTCTAAACAAATAACACTAAGAGAAGAGGCACCTGGTTAAGTGGGGCTAAATTGAGCGGATTCCAGTGACTGACCGGAGTTTGGCCGGACTCCGGTGGGTTTGAAAATGAATCAAACCCTCATGAATCGATTGCTATAGTCAAGAGCAATCGACCCATGAAGGTCTGAGCCATTGATTGTATTTGAATCGGCCGGGGAGTAATTTTGGGGTTTTCAGATTCTTAGATCTGAATTTGACGCAAATCGATTGGGTTTTTAGAGAAACTAGCAACAGGAGGTGATAGAGGAGATGATGGTGATCGCCTGGTAAAATTTTGGGCTGGTTTGGAGAAGCTTTGCCACCGGCAGGCGATTTCCGGTTGGCGGAGATGGGTGGGGACACGACGGAGGCTTCAGATAGAGGATAGAGACGGAAGGGGTGGGGGTTAAACTTCGGTGAAATGAGTGGGGTGGGGTTCATTTCAGACATATATATATTAAATGAATAATTAGTTCCTAGTCGTTGGATCTGGGAAGATCAACAGCTGGGATTAGTTTGCTTATTCTAAACGAGGTCATTTGGGTAATGGAGGGATCAGGCGGGTGTGGGGTATTTGGGCCTGGGTCAACGCGGGTAATGAGAGGGATTTTGGGCCTGGACAATTCTAGCCCAGGTCCGAATTTTGCCTATTTTACATCGAGTTAATTAACTCTAATTATGTTAACACCTAATAAAAATATAGTAATTAATTCTAAACTCAATTTGCCTAATTAAGGTTAATTGATAAGTTAAATAAGAGCGAAGCAATTAATTTAAAAATTTCTAAACACTTAAAGGGCAAGTTTCACAATTTTGTTAAAAAGAAATAATCAAATCAAGACATTAACATTAACATACTTTATATTAAAATATTACATTTATTTAAATGATAACTAAGGTTACGTGCTTAATCATGCCATTTTAAATTATTTATGGATTTAAATGATGGATTATGGCTACGCAATGTAAAAAATAAATTCGCAAATAGCATTAAAATTCAACAAAATCAAGAAATCAATTAATTAATTGAGATTTTTGTAGGATTATACGATAGGTAAAAACCACGTGCTCACAGCTGCCCCTCTTTGTTCGGAAACACGAAGAGTTTCCGGGCAAAGACAAAGTGAGCGACCATAAACGACTTTACCCATGGGTACGTTCCATTGCAAAGCGTTTTTGAAAGGTTTGACCGTACCCTGCTTCAGAGGTTGCCTACATATCCTTGGCTATAAAGGAATCAAGTCAGTGTAGTTCTGGATTTTTTGGTAGCTGGGACTACCAAGTAACTGTGATTTCACTGCGGTTGCTGCTATTACTGCTACTGATCTCCTTATTACACCCAAAGTAAACAAAACGAACGACTAACTAAACCTATCAGTTGCTAGTTATAAGATTCCTATCTAAGACCTGGTCTTGAGTCTTGATCTTCTGCCGACTCTGACCTGGATCTTGATTCTTGTTAGCCGCAGGTGCTGGTTTCGTCTCTTCGTTTTTCGGATCAAGGCAGGATATACCGAACGGATGACTTCAATATCGTCCTGAATAGTCCATATATTTTGCGTGTCTGTACTTTTGAGTTAGGATTTCTCTTTTGTTCTGTTATTTCAGATCGAAACTTCTTCTTTTGGTTGTCCCGAGTCCAATGTCCTAAAAATGTTATATGTATAATCAAGAGCAAACGAATGAAAATTTTTGCCCCAGTTTTTACTAGGAAAATTTCGTGAGTTATTGCAAGGAAAACTATACTACTTTATTATTGAAAACAATGAAAAAAGTCGGGAACAGTGTACCCGACGTTATTGTAGACTAGGGAGTGGATACCCTATGCCCATAGTAAAATCAACTAGGGGTTGGAGACCCTATGAAGAAAATCGACAGGTTATGTTGTCATTGAAGAAGATCACCGGGTTGTGCCGGTGTCTGGGGGGGTAGATCAACGGGTTATGCCGTTGTTAAGAAAGAGATCACTGGGTCATGCTAGTGTCTGGAAAGGTCAACAGGTTATACTGTTGCCAGAAAAAGAGGTCACTGGGTTATGCCAATGTCAGAAAATGGTCAACAGGTTATGCTGTTGTCAGAAGAAATCATCAGGTTATGCCGATGTCTAGAGGGATCAACAGGTTATGCTGTTGTCGAAAAAGATCATTGGGTTATGTCAATGTCCGGAAATGGTCAACAGTTTATGCTGTTGTCAGAAGAGATCACCAGGTTATGCCGATGTCTATAGAGGTCAACAGGTTATGCTGCTGCCGAAAAATTCATTGGGTTATGCCAATGTCAGGAAATGATCAACATGTTATGCTGCTGTCGGGGAAAAGGTCATTGGGTTATGCCCATGTCAGGAAGGGTCAACAGGTTATGTTATTGCCGAAAGAAGATCACTGGGTTATGCCAATGTCAGGAAATGATCAACAGGTTATGCTGTTGTCATAAGAGATCATCATGTTATGCCGATGTCTATAGAGGTCAACAGGTTATGTTGCTGTCGAAAAATTCATTGGGTTATGCCAATGTCAGAAAATGATCAACAGGTTATGATGTTGTTAGGAAAAGATCACCCGATTATGCCGGTGTCTAGAAAGGTCAACAGGTTATGCTGTTGCCGGAAAAAGGATCACTGGGTTATGCCAGTGTCAGGAAATGATCAACGGGTTATGCCGTTGTCAGGAATATATCACTAGGTTATGCCAGTGTCTGGAAATGTCAACAGGTTATGCTATTGCCTGGGGAAAAGGAGATCACCGGGTTATGCCAGTGTCAGGAGATGATCAACATGTTATGTTGTTGTCAGAAAGATCACCAGGTTACGCCGGTGTCTACTAGGGAGTGAGATCCCACATTGGAAAAGGTGCAGCTAGGGATCGGAGACCCTATACTGCTTTAGGTTCAAGTTGTTTTCAACGTCGTTTCCTTCTTTTCTTTTATTTTCATTTGATTTTTGAGTGAAAGCAGGAAAGAATTTTGGAGAAGACTTCCCTTTTCGGAACTGTTGTTGTAGAGCTGCTTCTAGCTCTTGCGCCTTTCTTTTGGTTAGACTTGCGTTTTGCAAGGTTATTTTGGGTTACACCTGTTTCCTTCAAACAAAGAACACTTTGTTAGTTTGAAACGTTGGTTGGTTTTGCGGCCTTGATTTTCAACCGCTTGATCTCAGTTCTTTGGACGAAGATCTCAACCAACTGCTTGTTTGCTTGCTGGGGATTAGGTTTCATCTTAAAATCCCGGGGGCTTTGGCTTTCTAGATGTTACCATGGCGATTGGTCAAGTGGGACCCAATATTTGTTTTACCTTTGTAATCCTTTCATTTGCGTCTTCTTTTGGATTTTCAGAGTATCGGGGGGTATTTGGCCCCTCAAATTTGCTGCGCCGGTTGGTCACGGGATTCAAATTTTCCAACTTTATTTCGCCTTTATTGGCCTCTCATTTCTGATTTTTCCTCCAACTTTAGCTTTAGAACATTTGGAGTATTTCGACTTTTCAAACTTTGCCGAGAGAGTTAATCACGTGGGACTCAACTTTTTATTCCAATTGCCTTCATAGGCATTTCGATTTGACTTCCTCCCTTCAAGGGTTTGGCGTTTAGAGCATCAGCCATTGTTAACAGTCAGGATCGAGTTGATGCCCCTGATGAGGCTTTAGTGCTCTTGCACGTTGGCTTGTGTCAGACGGGGCCCCTGTATATTAGTTTTGCCATCCTTTCTTTGCCTTGCTTTAGAAACAGAATCCAACTAAGATGGATTGAAATAAAGATAACAAAGAAACGGAGGTAATGGCTATTTACAAGAAATATCCTTTTCGGGGGAAAAGAGAAGAAGGACTTATCTGGAGTGTATGCGGCCTTTAATGAACATGACATGCATCTTGGCCTGGATGCTTGATCTGTATGAGCCATCTAACTCTCAGAAATTCGTCATGACTTTTACCCTGAAGTTGAGAAGCCTTGCCCCAGACCATGTCGACATCAGTGACAAATCCTCTTTTCGATTAGTAGTGCCCTTTTTGGGTTTTCACAGACTAACCTCTCTTATTTCTCTTCTCATCGTCGCCCTTTAGTGCTCTTTGCGAGCTTTCACTAACAAGACTCTATCATTTTTAGTTTCTCTACTCACCATCGCCTCATGGTGCTCATATGGGTTTTCACCGATAAGACTCTCTCATTTTCATTTCTTTCATTTTCTTGCACCAAATTCGATATTGTATCCTCCAACTATAAGCATGTTTACCAATTGATCGGAAGGACTTGAACAGGGTTTTGGTGCAAAGAATTTATATTGAATTACAACTTTGGAACACCTCCGGCGAAGTTGTCACCAAACATATTATAACATCTGCCCCAACTTAAACTCTTGGGAAATGTGGATTTTTATTTTGGTGTGACTGAACCCCAGGGAGAGGCTGCCTACGTATCCTTTCGGAATCAAGTCGAACGTATTTCAGGAGCATTTTTGTTTTGTTTTGTTTTTTTTGTTTTTTCAGCATCTCTATTTTTTAGTTTTCTAATAACACTTTCGGGTTCCAAAGAGGGTAATCAAAGAAGAGTAACCGGCTCAAAGGGTTTGCAAAAGAGTTAATGGTGTTTGGGTAGTGAGAATGAAAGCCTTCGTCATCCCACCCGGAGAACATTTGAAAATATATAGAGGATCAAACATAGTACCTTTTGACGGCATCTGCATTGACAGCCATTTCGGGGTCATTTCCTTCGATGTCCCCCAAGTATAACGCTCCTTTTGGTAGCAATTTCCTTATGATGTATGGACCTTTCCAGTTTGGGGCGAATTTTCCTTTCGCTTCTT
>ML377062.1:0-11912 GCA_005239525.1 Nicotiana knightiana | reverse complement strand
AGTTGCCCTACTTCGAAGTTCCTAGGTCGCACTTTCTTGTTGTAAGCGCGGGCCATTCTTTGCTGGTATAATTGTCCGCGGCACACTGCGGCCATTTTTTTTTCATCAATCAAAGTTAATTGCTCCAGTCGGGTCTTGACCCACTCGTTGTCCACAATTTCTGCTTCGACAATAATCCGAAGGGAAGGAATTTCTACTTCTGCGGGTATTACGGCTTTACTGCCGTAAACCAATAGGTAAGGGGTAGCTCCAACCGATGTGCGCACGGTCGTGCGATATCCCAACAATGCAAAAGGCAGCTTTTCATGCCATTGCCTGGATGTTTGAATCATTTTCCTGAGAATTTTCTTGATGTTTTTGTTTGCTGCTTCAACGGCGCCATTGGCTTTGGGCCGGTAAGGGGTCGAGTTGCGGTGTGTTATCTGGAACCGTTCACATACATCCCTCATCAAGTTACTGTTTAGATTTGCGGCATTATCGGTAATGATAGTTTTTGGGATACCAAAACGACTGATGATATTAGCATGCACGAAATCCAACACCACTTTCTTAGTGACAGCTTTGAATGTGACAGCCTTGACCCATTTCGTGAAATAGTCGATAGCAACTAAAATGAATCTGTGCCCGTTTGAGGCCTTTGGTTCGATTGGCCCAATGACATCCATTCCCCAGGCAACAAACGGCCAGGGTGCCTACATGGGATGCAGTTCTGAGGGTGGTGCATGGATTAAGTCTCCATGTATTTGACACTTATGGCACTTCCGGACGAAACTGAAACAATCTTTCTCCATGGTTATCCAATAATATCCAGCCCGCAAGATTTTCTTTGCGAGGACATACCCATTTATGTGGGGACCGCATACTCCTGAATGGACCTCACTCATGATCCTTTCGGCTTCTTTGGAGTCTCCACATCTTAAAAGATTTAGATCGAGAGTCCTTTTATACAGTACTTCCCCACTTAGGAAGAAACTGTTGGCAAGCCTTCTGATGGTTCTCTTTTGGTCTCCGTTGGCCTGCTCGGGATATTATCTTANTGGGTCTATGTGAACATTACCTGAATAGGGCAGCATTGTAGCTAGGGTGGCCAGCGCATCGGCTAACTCATTGTGGCACCGAGGAATATATCTGAACTTGACGACTTTGAATTGCTTACTAATATCCTCCACATGCTGTCTGTAGGGAAGGAGTTTAACATCTTGAGTTTCCCACTCTCCTTGAGCCTGCTTAATGATCAAATCGGAGTCCCCCATGATCAACAACTCTTATACCTCCATGTCAATGGCCATGTTTATGCCCATTATACAAGCTTCATAATCAGCAGTATTGTTTGTGTAGAAGAAACGGAGGCGGGCCGTGGCAGGGTAGTGTTGTATTATGGGTGAAATCAAGATCGCCCCTATCCCAATACCTTTTGCATTGACTGCTCCGTCGAAGAACATTTTCCAGGTATTAGTGTCTTCGGAGATTACTTCAACTGAATTGACTTCTTCATCCGGAAAATAAGTGCTCAAAGGTTGGTATTCATCATCAACCGGGTTCTCGGCTAAATGATCAGCTAAGGCTTGAGCTTTCATGGCTGTGCGGGTGACATAGACAATGTCGAACTCCGTGAGCAGGATTTGCCATTTTGCCAGCCTTCCTGTGGGCATTGGATTTTGGAATATGTATTTTAGAGGATCCAACCTAGTTATGAGATATGTGGTATAAGCCAACAGATAATGTCTGAGCTTTTGAGCGACCCAAGTTAGGGTGCAACAAGTTTTCTCCAGCAGAGTGTGTTTGGCTTCATAGCTAGTGAATTTCTTGCTCAGATAGTAGATGGCTTGCTCTTTCTTCCCGGTAACATCATGTTGCCCAAGGACACAACCGAAAGAATTTTCCACAACTGTTAGGTATAGGAACAAAGGTCTTCCTGGTTCAGGCGGGACCAACACTGGAGGGTTTGACAAATATTCTTTGATTTTGTCAAAGGCTTCCTGACATTCATCTGTCCATTTGATTGCCGCATCTTTCTTTAGAAGCTTGAATATTGGCTCACAAGTGGTTGTAAGCTGCGCAATAAACTGGCTGATGTAGTTCAACCTTCCTAAAAGGCTCATGACCTCTTTCTTGGTCCTTGGAGGTGGTAGATCTCATATGGACTTTATCTTAGTCGGATATAACTCAATGCCCCTGCGGCTAACTATAAACCCCAATAGTTTCCCCGAAGGAACGCCAAATGCGCATTTAGCAGGGTTCAATTTCAAGTCATATTTGTGTAACCGCTCGAAGAATTTCCTCAAGTCCCGAACATGGCCTTCCTGTGTTCTGGATTTAATAATGACATCATTGACGTACACCTCAATTTCTTGGTGCATCATGTCATGAAAAATAGCAGTCACGTCCTGCATATAGGTTGCCCCGACGTTTTTCAAACCGAACGACATGACCCTGTAACAATAAGTTCCCCATGGTGTGGTGAAGGCTGTCTTTTCTGCATCTTCCTCATCCATTAAGACTTGATGATACCCAGCATAACAATCCACAAACGACTGTACCTCATGTTTGGCACAATTGTCGACAAGGATATGGATGTTTGGTAACGGGAAGTTGTCTTTGGGACTTGCTTTGTTCAAATCCCTGTAATCAACGCATACTCTGAGCTTCCCATCCTTTTTTGGCACTGGGACTATATTGGCTAGCCATGTGGTGTATATAACTACTTGGATTACACCGGCTTTTAATTGTTTAGTGACTTCTTCTTTGAATTTGTCACTGATATCTGTTTTGAATTTTCTTTGCTTCTGTTGGACGGCTGGGCAATCGGGATGAGTTGTCAACTTGTGTACCACTAAATCAACACTTATTCCAGGCATATCGTCATAGGACCAAGAGAACACATCTTTGAATTCGAACAGAAGTTGAATCAATGCGTTCCTAGTTCTCTCATCCGTGTGAATGCTTATCATGGTCTCTCGACCCTCATCTGAATTACCCAAATTAACGGGCTCGGTTTCATTTAGGTTTGGCTTAGGCTTATTCTCAAATTTTTCCAATTCTCTATTTATTTCCCTAAAAGCCTCATCTTCATCATACTCTGGTTCTTGATTCATAATTTTGAGATTAGACAGTGTATTAAGATCAGGGCATGAAGTCCGCAAGCATGTCATGTTATTTAAAGCCTCATTATTAGGACTGAAAAAATAAGAAAAATCACAAAATCAGAAATATTAATAAACGATGAAATTTTGATTTCATTTCATTGAATTGACCATAGAAGGGTTTAAATCGGAATTGAAAAGCAATAAATTAAAAACACTTGAGTTACACCCTGAAATAACTCATAGTTCAGGGAAGATGGCAAAATTGAACTACCGGGACTCCCGCCTGATGGAGAATGGAGTATCCTTCCAGTTCTGCAACTTGGCATTTGGGCCCATATACTGCACCTCAGTGGTGCTCGAGCCTTCCCCTAGCTGAACCATGTTGGCCTCATATAACATCTGTTTCATGGCCTCACATATATCTTCAATTTCTTTGGCCGTAAAGGCCTCTTCTCCTTCTTCTTCGATATACTGTGGTTCGATGAAGGTCTTAGTAATGTGTGGGACTGGATGAGGAAGGGCCCATCCATTGTTTTTGCGGGCGTTGGCCCATTGCACATCTTCATCAGTGGCCTGGAAACCTATGTCAAAGAATTTTTCAGCAGCGGGTAGGGAGATTGGTTCAGTGATGCCTTGTAGGGATATCCCAAGCCCCTTTCCTGGTTTGTATCCATGTATAATCATATCTGTGGCGACCATGATTGATGCATTTGAAAAACAAGGTTGTGGGCATGGAGCACCTTGTTCGTGTTGATCAGCAGGCACAATCGCAAAGGCTTGGTACACAATATGTTCGCTTCCCTCTCTGGCCTTGAGGCAGGGGATGGAGGGGTCCCTGTATATGGATTGTTCGTCTTCTCCATGGACCACGATCTCCTAATTTTCATGGACAAATTTGACCATTTGGTGGAGGGTAGACGGTACTGCCCCGGCAGCGTGAATCCACGGTCTCCCCAGCAAGAAGTTATAGGAAGTATCCATTTCCAAGATTTGGAAAGTCACTGTGAAATCCACAGGGCCAATCGTCATGATTATGTCAAATTCACCAATTGTGTCCCTTTTGATACCGTCAAAGGCGCAGACACAAACATT
The DNA here is from genome assembly GCA_005239525.1 of Nicotiana knightiana. NCBI lineage: Eukaryota > Viridiplantae > Streptophyta > Magnoliopsida > Solanales > Solanaceae > Nicotiana > Nicotiana knightiana. The sequence goes on along the minus strand of ML377062.1, from coordinate 7,734 downwards.
ATTCGGCCTGATTCTCTCAATGCCGATTCCCATCCCTTGGAGTGTTGACAAAGGGCAAATATCCACCCCCGACCCTCCATCAAGCATAACTCTCTTTACATAATATCCTTCACTTTTAACGGTAAGGTGTAATGCCTTGTTGTGAGCGGCTTCTTCGGGAGGCAGATCATCCTAGCTGAAAGAGATTTTGTTTACCTCGAAGAAGCGCTCAACCATTCTTTCTAACTGCTCGACTGAGGTCTCAGCTGGTACATACGCTTCATTTAGCATTTTCAAGAGTATTTTTTGGTGCTCATTTGAGCCAGTCAACAGAGACAGAAGTGAAACCTGATTAGGGGTTCTCCTGAGTTCTTTGATTGCGGCATATTCCGGCATTTTCATTTTCTTGAAGAACTCCTCGGCCTCTTCGGCGGTGATAGGCTTTTTGAGAGGAAAGCGTTTATGCTTAGCTTTGTTCAGCTCATCTGGGTTGTGGTACTTCCCAGTGGGTTCTGCTTCGTTGACTTCTTTTCTTTTATATGTCACCAATGTTTGATCATAATTCCATGGGACGGTAGTTGTATTTTTTATTGGATTTTACGGCCGGCGGCTGATAATCAAAGGTTCATTCGGCTTTAGTGGGATAGCCTGGATTTTCACAACATAGGTCCCTTTTGGTATATACTTTTTTTGTGGTTCCAATCTTTGGGGAGGGCTCAAAACGAGTTGTCTGTTTCGCTGAGCTCTCCGGACATAAAGGATATCTTCTTTAGCCGGTGTCGTCCCTTTCTTTTCTTCCTTGGCATTTTCTTTCTCCTGGCCGGGGGTTTTTGTCTCTTTTTCTTCCTTAGCCTTCTCTTTATCCTGGCCGTGGGTTTTTGTTTCCTTGTCTTCTTTGCCCGGTTTTGCCACTATATTTGCTTTCTTTTCTGTGTCCACAATGGCAATGATGGCTTTCAGCGTCGGGTCAAATTCTTTGTCTTCTAATATCATTCTAATGACAGGCCCATTGTTGTGGGCTGGCAATGGGTTGTTTGTGACATTGGGGACCTCCTAGTCCCTTAGCACAACCTTCTTTTGTTCAATCAGATTTTCTACTGCTCTCTTGAGGGTCCAGCAGTCTTCAGTATCATGGACCTCTACTCCGGAATGATAGGCACAGTTGGTATCACGTCTGTATGATGGTGATTGTGGATTTTGCCTGTTTAGAGGCACAGGATGTAGAAGCCCCATCTGAACAAACTTTGGAAAAAGGCTTGAGTATGACTCGCAGTCTTCAGTATCATGGCCCTCCACTCCTGAATGATAGGCACAGTTGGTATCTCGCCTGTATGATGGTGATTGTGTATTTTGCCTGTTCAGAGGCACTGGCTGCAGAAGCCCCATCTGAACCAACTTTGGAAAGAGGCTTGAGTATGACTCGCCGATAGGGGTGAAGTTAGTTCTTCTTGGTTGTTCACGAGGGTAAGCATTGTAGGGATAATTGTTTTGAGGAGGGTGTGGATTATATGGAGCTGGGGGTGGATGGTTATTTCTAGGTGGTGGAGCTCTGTTTTGGTTATACTGCTGCGGTCGGGGCTGCGGCTGAGTGTTCATCACTGCATAAGAAGGGGGAGTCATGGCATAAGCTGCTTCCTGATGAGGATAATAGTGTTGTGAAGTTGTGGAAAATGGGCCTGGATATTCCCGAGGTTGTCGAGAATTCCTAGGGCCTGAAGCCATCATGGATTCCTCCTCTTTTTTCTTTCTGTTTGCTAGGCCTCCCGAGACGCTTTGAATGCTTGGGAGGTGGCTCTCAAAGCAGATTGACTTAAAATACCGCCTGTCTTTAGGCCATTTTCGACCATCTCGCCAATTTTTATGGCCTCCGTGAATGGCTTGCGGACATCATATTATGAAAATAATCGGCCTCTTGGGCCTGTAAGAAGATACTAATCATTTCATTTTCCTCCATGGGAGGTTTCACTCAGGATGCCTATTCCCGCCATTTGATTGCGTACTCCCGGAAGCTTTCAGAAGCTTTCTTTTTTAGATTGGACAGAAAACTTCTGTCCAGAGCTATATCCATATTGTAGTGGAACTGTTNCTGTAAGACTTTCCCCAAAATAAGCCATCAGTAGCTCCTCTTTGCCTCCCGCTCCTCTCAATTGGTTGCAGTATCTTTTTAGATGAGCGATCGGGTCTCCATGACCGTCATACTTTTCAAATTTTGGTGTCTTGAAACCCACAGGTAGATGCACGTGCGGGAACATGCATAGATCAGCGTATGACACGCTCTTTTGGCCACTTAGACCCTGGAGGTTTTTCAAAATTTGTTCAAGGCTCTTCATCTTTCGAGTTATTTCATCTTGTTCAGTATTCTTCAAGAGATTTTCCGGTTCTACGGGAGATTCAAGTTGTGGGTACTGCGTGTAAGCATTAGGAGTGACCTGAGCAGCATCCAACTAGAACTGCGGAGCTTGGAAAATAAAATTGGTTGGTTTAAAATTATGTTATGCGGGTGTAAGTTGTGCCATACCAGTAGCTGGCGGAGCAGTAAACACCGCAGAGTGTAATCCGGAGGATGGTGCTTGGGGGCGAAACTCGGAAGGCGTTCCAGAATAGTTTGAGACCATGGTCGGGAACCCAAATGGAATAAATGGGTTTGACTTTGAAATAGGCATGTTGGTGGCCCCTCCAGTTCTGGGAATTAACTCAGGAAAACCAGGGATGGAGTTAGGTGGCTCTCTCCTGTTGGACCAAGCGTCCCAGATCTCGAGCATACGACATCTCAGCCTTCTGTTTTCTTCAGCTATTGCCGATTCTTCTTGGGGGATAACTGAGGTGGGGCCATCCGTTGGCTCAATAATGGACGGGTGACTTTCTGACGTCATTGTTACACTTCCTTTAGATCTGGTGAAATATGGATGTGTCGCTAGAATACCACCTCAAACAAACCACCGTAAAGAATAGTAACCTTTTTAGAGAAGACATCAAACTGGGTTACTGGGAGATAATAACACATAGGAATCACATGTTGGGATGAGATGCACCTAAGCAGTTATCGTTGTTCTAAAAATGTTTGCAACGACTGTGTGTTTCATCCCGGCTCTAATATTATCTCTCTTTTTCTTTCTTTTTTATTCTTTTTAGGATTGTGATCGAATCTGTGTGTTTCATCCCGACTCTAATATTATCTCTCTTTTTCTTTATTTTTTATTCTTTTTAGGACTGTGATCGAATCCTATGTGGATTGCCTACGTATCATGACGCCGCATGAATCAGATCATCACGTAATTCACGGAGTAGACAAATAAGAAGTGATTTCATTTCACCATTAAAGGTAATTCTTTTTTCATTACAAGTGACTTTTTGGGAAATACTAAATAAACATGAAAGAAAACTACGGACTCTAGACTTGAAACAAGACAAATTAAAATTTTCAGAAAGCAATGAAAGTAACATCAATAGTAAAGGAGAGCCTCGGGTTGTCTTCTCGGGGCTGGTGGTGCATTGGCAGGCCTCTGTGCAATATCCTCCCGAAGTCGACCCAATTCGTCCATTAATTGATGGACGAAATTCATCATGGTGGCAAAGAACATGGAAGTGGTCATACCCTCGCACTCGTGGCATTTTTGCACCACGTAGTCAGCTATTTCTGTAATTCTGTGCCGTATGATCCCCTTCTCCCGAATTAATCGTCCTACTTGATGTGATCGGGCTTCTAACACTCGGGTATTTGCATCATTCTACTTTTGCAACTCTTGCATTGTTCCCTTTAACTGGCCAATCTCAATACACCAATGCTCCCTTTCTGCTCTGAAGTCTTTGGTCTGGTGGACCATTTCGTTGCCCATAGCAAACAACTTTTCTTTCAATATGGTCATTTCTTTACCATATTTTTGCCTCAATTGATGAGCCTGTTCTTCTGTTCCTTTTGCTAGCTCCCTTTGGGCCTCTATCATGTCTTTTTCGACTCTTCTCAGATCGAAGGTATATTCGTGAACCTTCAGTCTCAGATTGTTAATGATCTTTTCATCCCTTTCACTTCTTACAGGCGTCTCGAGGGCTATTTTCAGACTCCGGATTTGGGCACGAAGCGCCTCATTTTCTCGGGTCATTTGTCATTTTTCACCCTCGACTACCTGTGCTTGCAACTGATTATCAAACTCCATATTTCTTAATTTTTCTTTCAATGCATGGATAATGGCTTGATATTCTCTTTCCTTTTTGCCCCAAACTAGACTTTCTTGAATTTTATCATCAAATGCGTGCACATGAGGCCTCTTAGAAGGCCTTTCCGGCTCGGGTTCTTATTCTTCAACAATGCAACTTCCTTTCTCAAACCATGCCGCATATCCTGGATCTACTTCCCCTCTAGAAAGATTGGGCACCTGGGTATCTTCTTTCAAGTATCGACACCCATTCCAACTTTGTTGAATTAAGGCTTTAGGTAAGGGGTCCTCGGGGTGTAGCTCAATGACTTGGATGCTCAAATCCTCCTCTTCGGGTATCACTTGATAACAACCCAATTGTACCAGAACTCTTTGGGGTGCATATGGTTGGATACTTCTAAGACCCATCAATAGTAAATGATTCCTGGCAGCGGATATAAGTATGACTTCTTTGAGTGGGAGCCATCCCAAAGTCCATTCCATTTGGTTTGCTCGTAAAGACCTTAGATGATCAACCCAATCCTTGACTCCTTCTGGAAAAGGGTAATCCCTCACTCTCTCTTCATAACCCTCGATGAAATTGGCTTTATCGGTACCATAACTTATGAACTTTGGATGGTGACGAAGATGTTCAACCAACCACATCTGGAGAATGATGTTGCAACCTTCAAAAAATGTTTTTCCCGACTTGCATTCAGTCAAAGCCCGAAAAATGTTAGATAATATGAGTGGAGAAAGAGTATGATCTTTCTTTTCGATCAAGACCTGGGCGATTTTGGCCACCCGAACGTCAATAGACCCTTCGGCATTAGGAAAGACCATAACACCCAGAAATGCTACGATGAAGGCAAACCGACGATGGATTAGCCAAGTATCCTTATCCTGTTTGTTAGTCAAGCCTTTTTCATGTATTTCAAATCCGTCTGAGAAACCGTATCTGGAATATAGGAAGCAGAATGAACAACACCCATCGGATACTCGGCCTTTTCTGAGTTGCCGGCTAACGGAAAGAACCTCAAAGAAACGGCGTACTGACATAGGTCTTGGAAAGATAATTTGTTGATTCCTTAAGTCTCGACCAAAGCCCGCATATCCGGCAACCTGTTCTAAGGTTGGGGTGAGCTCAAAATCTGAAAAGCGGAACACGTTATGGGCCGGATCCCAAAAGGTTACCAAAGCTTTAATCAAGTCGTTTCGGGGTTTGATTTTCATAAGATCCACGAGAGATCCCAACTGTTTGGTGACCCATTCTTTGCCATATTTATCTAAATCATGCCACCACATCTGGAGTTGTATGGGAGCCTCTTCTATGGTGTTCAGCTGTGGAGTTTGGATAGTGTTCATCTTGCACCTGTGAGCAAACAGGGTTAGGATTACCTCTGATTTTGACACAAAGACCCATTTTTTTTAAATTTTAAAAGACAGACTCTCCTAAAATGGCTTATTCATGCAATACTGACCAAAGTGGCCATTTTTGCAAAGAATGGCCCCTTCACACTTTGAGTAAAGTTTTGAGGCCAAAACACGGTGCTTTTAACAAAAGTGACAGACAAATTCATTCTTTAACGAAAACAGCCCTTCGACAATATAAAATGTTCTAAGGCTATTTTGGCAAGAACGGTGCAAGATTTTAACCGAGGCTTGGTCGGTTTTATTTGGACTGACAGACTTTTTTTTTTTTTTTGAAAAGTGGGGTCGGCACCGATGAGGCTTGCCTACGTATCTCATATCCGATGAGAATCAGACCCACGTAGTTCAGTCAGTTTTGGCATAACTAAAGGAAAAATGATTTGACTTATTTTTTGGAAATTTTCTTCTCGTTTATGACCATTTTGGAAACTCCTTTTCTCCTTATTTTCAATTATCTTTAAATCCTTCCTTTTCCTGAAAATTTGACAGAGTTCCGAGGTATTTTCAAATATCAGGTTTTGATAAACTCCTATCCTACCTCACTCTTGGTTTTTCTGTTATTTTTCTTTCTTTCTTTAGCCGGTCAACAAACAAACCGAGACAAATAATGCACGTATAGCAAGTATGATGCATCAGGATGGTCATTTTTTTTCGGGTACACCTGTCCTAGACGGACCCAACCCCTGTGTTGAGTCCCCTAAGTCAAAATGCACATGATGCAACTAAACGTTCCTACTAGGGATCCGGCATGAGGTTTTGTCATTCTAGGGTTTAAACCTGTGGTTTTCTTCTAGACCTTGGCTACCCGAGCGGACAAACTCGAGTCGGGTGGGAGCGACGTACCAGTAGCACGAAAGGCTATCCGGCCTAGTGGCTAGTCCATCCCCGTATTTCTTACTTGGAATGACCTCTAACAGAAAGGCGGGCCACGCGAACGTGTGCACCAAATTTTAGAAGACTCAGATGGGAGGCGTAAGGAGACAGTTTATAATACAGTTCAAATAAATATCAAAGCGGTAAATAAATAACATTTAGCACATTTGAGCGCACAAAATACAGTAACATCACAATTAATAAATCCAAGTAAAATCAAATTACAAGCTCGAATTCTTGAACCCTGAACCAGAGATTCTGGGTTTGATTTCCCCAACACAGTCGCCAGAGCTGTCACGCCTCCTTTTTCACCACCCCGGGGAGGGGTATAAGGGATTTTTTCCAATTTAAGTGATAATCAATTTTTGGGATTTATTTTATTTATCCAGAGTCGCCACCCGAATTTTTTACGGTGTCCGGGAGACCATTTATTTATTAAAAATCCCAAAACCAAGGAATTTTGACTCTGTTTAAATTGTCTGCGAACCAAAAATTTGGGTAAGAAATTTTGTTAACCCGAGAGAAGGTGTTAGGCATTCCCGAGTTTCGTGGTTTTAGCACGGTCTCTTAATGACTAAACTTGGCCTAATTTGTTCAATTACTGTTTTTATGCCTACGTGCATTTTTGTATTCTTTACTGGTTTTATTAATCCTTTTGTATTCAAAGGGTTCTTTTGAGATGGGTCACGTATGCGTAAACCCGTCGAGTTTAAAATGCATCGAAAGTCATGTCACGCAAACGTGTATGCAATTTTCGACACTGAACTCATTTAATAAGGTAAATAGGGTGCGCAAGCACATATTTTGTTTTGTTGTCAAAAAGAGACCGAAATCACGTCATGCGAGCGTGTACGTAATTCCGATAATTTAAGAAATTTGTTCCTAAAGTGTCTCTACTAGTGTTCATTTTAGTCTTTATTTTTGTTACGCAAACGTATACACAATTTGAGAAAAAGGTACATTTTAGTTGTTTTCACGAAGATTGATTTATTTTCTGAGTTTAAGGCATTCACTATCTAAAAGGTTTTCGAGATTCACTACATCTAAACTAAAAAATCCTAAGTCAAGTCATGAGATTGGGCTATGGCCTAGTCTAGCCCGATTTGTATCTCCTTAGGCCACCCTAATTTTGGCTACTTTTGTAATAAGAAATGAAGCTAAGTACATCAATTTAAGGCATGCATCAATGAAGAGGGATCTAAAATTCACTAATTCATAAGGAACATGTTGCAAAAAACCAAATAAACGCATTTAGTTGCAACAAAATATTTATTGATTGCACAACTTTATTAACTTCAGAACAACCTAATCTATGATG
>ML377059.1:65694-106978 GCA_005239525.1 Nicotiana knightiana | reverse complement strand
TCTTGCTGAGAGACAGGAACCAGAAGATGAGGAGCTTGGACTGGTGAGAAGCAGTGATCACATTGAAGCAAACATGGAAGGTGGAACAAGTGATGGACCAGGTTCAACTACCCCAAGCAACATGACAGGGGGAATTTAACATATGCAACTTGGCCCTGATCCTGATCCACAGCAACAAGACACCATGGAATTGTCTAAGAATGAACAGCTAGTACTCAAACCACACAGATATCAGAGTTCTCACCCTCTTGAGAACATCATAACAGATTTGACATCCGGAATCAAAACAAGATCATCCTTGAAAAATCTGTGTGCATTTGATGCCTTTCTATCCATGATCAAACCAAAGAACATTGGGGAAGCCCTAAAAGATGCTGATTGGGTAAATGTCATGCAAGAAGAGATGAATCAGTTTGAAAGAAGTCAAGTATGGAACTTGGTACCCAGACCACTAGACAGATCAGTGATTGGCACCAAGTGGGTCTTCAGGAACAAGCTCGATGAGGATGGAACTGTTACAAGGAATAAGTCAAGACTAGTTGTTCAAGGGTATAGTCAAGAAGAGGGAATTGACTCTGATGAGACCTTTTCCCCTGTGGCAAGACTGGAGGCAATCAGACTTCTTATAGCATTTGCTGCACATATGGAATTCACTCTTCATCAGATGGATGTTAAGAGTGCCTTTCTCAATGGCTATCTGAAGGAAGATGTATTTGTCAAGCAACCTCCAGGTTTTGAAAGCAAGGAGACACCTGACCACGTATACAAACTCGACAAGGCTCTGTATGGTCTCAAACAAGCACCAAGAGCATGCGACGAACGCTTATCAAAATTCCTGCTAGAACATGGGTACAAACGAGCCAAAATTGACAGTACCTTGTTCTTAAAAGAAAAGGATAAGGATCTCATGGTTATGCAAACAACGTGGATGATATAATATTTGGGGTGACTTCTGAAAAATTGAGCAAGGAATTTGCTATGCTTATGGGGAGTGAGTTTGAGATGAGTATGATGGGTGAGCTAAACTTCTTCTTAGGCTTGCAAATCGAGCAAAACTCAAATGGACAATGGTCCACCAACAAAATTATGTGAAAGAATTGCTCAAGAAGTTTAAAATGGAAGATTCAAAGGAAATAGACACTCCCATAGCCACAACTGTAAAATTGGATATGAATGAACATGGTTCATCCGTTGATCAGAAGCTATACAGAGGGATGATCGGGTCTCTATTATATCTCACTGCCAGCAGACCTAATATTGTGTTCACCATGGGACTGTGTGCTAGGTTTCAGGAAAATCCAAAGGAGTCCCACCTCACTGCAGTGAAGAGAATTTTGAGATCTTTGAAAGGCACCACTGATTTGTGCCTTTGGTATCCTAAAGGTAGTAATTTCAAACTTGTAGGATATGCTGATGCTGATTATGCAGGTTTTCTGGTTGACAGGAAAAGTACTTCAGGTATGGCTCACTTTCTGGGCTCATGCCTTGTGTCTTGGGATACCAAGAAACAAAATTCAATAGCCTTGTCTACTGCTGAGGCTGAATATGTGGTTGCAGCCTCCTGCTGTGCTCAGTTGCTATGGATCAAGCAACAACTCATGGACTTTGGTATAGATGTGGGATGCATTCCTATTTTCTATGATAACACTAGTGCCATTAGTATGACGAAAAACCCGGTTCATCATAAGAGAACTAAGCACATAGATGTTAGGCACCATTTCCTGAGGGATAACTATGAAAAGGAATGATCTCAATTGAATTTTGTGCTACTGATCAATAGATTGCAGATATATTTACTAAAGCACTGAGTATGGAGCATTTTGAGATAAACAAGCTTGAATTAGGGATGATTAAAATTACCTGATTGAAAAAAAAATTGAAAAACAAATGAATTTTTTTTTGGCTAGAAACACTAACATAGATAATCAACCAGTCTAATCATTGCTCACCATCATGACTTTACTGTCATACTCTCTTGCCATGTATTTATATGATTCCCTGGTTGCTAATGATGTTTCTCTATCTTTGTAAATTGAGGCAAATTAAGGACTTTAACACAATGAACCTGGTTCATCTCTGCTGGTTTATCTGACTGACAAGGTACGTGCTCATCTCCATACAATTATTGAACTAATTACAGTCACACATGAGCAGGATTCTATCTATATTTGGTTCATTTCAAATTCTTTGTACTAATCCCTAAATGTACTCATTCCAAAAAGTCACATCAGTACTCAATTAGCCTAGATGTAGGGAACTCTTAACCGTCTAATCAATGACACTCCTACAACTATTAGACTTCCACATTAATAAATATTCTACCCGTTGTATAATTAATAGCCATATCTTATATAAGGGTCATCATTACTCTCCTCTTCATAAAGTAACCGTCGAACCAAGATCATTAGTCTTCAAACCCAAAAACTGATCACTTTTCTTTTCTTCCTAACAACACTAGTAATCATGTCTTCACCACCACCTACTTCTTCTTCTTCATTGCCAAATTGTGATTATGATGGAGGTCTTTATGAATCAGATTCAAATTCTCCATCGGTATACAGTTCTCAATCTTCAGAAAGAACCTCAACCCCTGAAAACCCTCCTATTCCTGAAAACCCTCCTATTCCAGAACCCACATCTAACCCTAACCCAGCCCCTCGTGGTCATCATGTAAAGGTTCTTGCCAAAAAATCAGTGGCTTCTGGGTCACATGCAAAATTGTTGGAGGCAGTTCTGTAGGCTAAAAAGGATAATAATTCTAAATCATCAAGTGAATCTTTTAAATCAGCCAACGAGGATGAAACACCTGGTTCATCAAATTCTGAACAAGGTAATCTTGATGCAATTTCTGAGTCTGTTAATGCTAAGAACATGTTTGTTCTGGTTGGGTCCCTAGTTGATGCTGAAGTGCCTAGTAGGCAAAGAAAATTGGAAAAAGGTAAAGTTCTTGAGGGAAAGGGATTTGGGGAGGATGGTACTACATTGACTATTTGTGGTCCCATTGCTGAGAAGGTTGAAGAAGATGTCACAGAGTTAGGGGGAAGTGTAGTCGAGGAAGCAGCGGCAGATCTAGAAAGCTTAAAGAAAGGAGCAGATGAACCTGGTTCATTTGGGGACGAGACGTTGGCTGACAGGCTAAGAAAACTGGGGGAGTCCTATAACCCCAAGAAAAGGAGGATTAAGAAGTCCAAGAAGGCTACTAAGGAACTCCCTCCAAGAAGAGGAAAGGTTCTGCAGTTGTTGATGCTCCTGTTCCTAAGGTGCGTGCTACACGTAGTACTGTGAGAGAAGAAGAAGAACTGTTTGAGAAGGCTCTGATAGAGAGCAAGAAAAGAGATATGCAAAGGGAAAGGCTAAAGTAGAAGAGCCTATGGAGACTGTTGTGGTTGAAGAGGATACGATGGACCTGGTCCATCATGAGGAGCAGACTGCTCCTGTTGTGGTTGAGGCACCAAAATCAAAAAGGGCTAAGGCTTCTTCAAAGAAGTCATCTACAGTGTCTGCCACACCTACAAGAACCGTTAAAAGGACCAGGTCCAAGGCAAGAAAAGTGAAGGTCGTTGAGAAAGATGATGATAAAGAGTGGAGTGGAGAAGATGAGGGGGAAGTTGGTGAGGTGACTGACAGAATCACCTTGTTTGGCAAAAATTCTGAAAGGAAAGTTGTTGAAGGATCTCGAGGAATCTGGGATGAGATACCTGCTGGATGTGCAGGGGTGGAAGAACATGGTCCTTCACATGGAAGGAAGGTTGGCTAGAGCTGAACTGGTGGAGTTCATGGGTAATGTAGTGGTCAAGGACAGCAGGGTCACTACCACAGTCAAAGGAATTCAAGTCTCCTTCGATGCTAAAGAACTGGGAGAAATTCTGCACATTCATGCTGAGTGCTACGAAGATTACACTAGGCAAAGATGGCTTAGTTTGGATGGGATGGCCTTAGCAATCAATATTACCAGATTCTTCAATGACAATGAAAGGGAAATTGAACCCAGGCCAGTCTAAAAAAGTGAAATGAAGCCAGAACACACGTTGCTTTTCGAATTTGTCATCAAGTTCTTGCTGCCAAGACAAGAACGAAGGCACATAGCCAACTATATAGATCTGACCTTGATGGAATGTTTGTATAGGGGAAAGCAGATCAATTGGCCAGCCTTCATCATCCAACTCTTGGACAGAGTTGTGAATGGAACAAAAGCACATGCAATCCCATATGGCTTTATTCTGACAGTTGTGCTTGCTCATTTTGATGTTCCTGTGAAAAAGGCTGAGATGGCTACTGCTAAGGACTATTTTGGGAAGGATACTTTGCTGACTTGTGATTATACTGACAATGTTCCTGCAGATGAACCCGGTTCACCTAGGAAGCAGCCTGTCAACAGTAAAGTTAGAACTTTGGTGCAGGAAAGCGAGATCAAGGATATGAAAATCCTTCGTTTGAAATCTCGTTTGATTGAAGTTGAAGCTGAAGGGGATGCTCTCAGGGCTGAATTAGCAAAAGAGAAGGAAAAGAACGAGGGTGTTCTTAATCAGATGTTTTCTCTTCTACAAACCAAGACCACAACCTCCTCTGCACCTTCCCATCCTTATCCTGTCCAGAGCTACCAAAACCCCTCTTAGACCAGTTGTTCTGTTTCTATTGTTTTATTCTGTTTTGCTCATGGTTATGGTTGTTTTTGTTTTTTTTGTATGGTGTTTGATGTTCGTTCCTAATCAATGAATTTTTGTTTTTTTGTTATTGACTTGTCCCAATTTCTTAGATAGCTTACATTTATTGGTTTCTTATGATGATTAATCATGCTTGCACCTGCAGTTGCCTCAATGGCCATGAGTAATTGTTAACAACACTGGTGAGTTTGTCATTTTGCAAACTTTTCGATGATGCCAAAAGGGGGAAAAAGTGTGCTTTTATATTTCAAGTGATATTAACCTAATGAACCTGGTTTCTCTATGATAAATGCTTAAAAAATATACAAAGTGTTTGAGCTGTATACAGGGAGAAGCACAGAGTTTGTCATCATCAAAAAGGGGGAATTTGTTGACCCAAGTCACTGCATAGTTTTGAAGATTGACAAATGTCTGACCAGTTGAACCAGGTCCATCAGAGCATACACACAAGACCTGACGCATTGGCACATGAATCGTATATGCATAGGAGATGAATGAGATTGTGAAGTATCAATGAACAAGGAGAGTGTCTCCTAATGCGAAAAGGTTGCAAATTGATAAGAGAATAGAAGTTGAATTCAGCAAGGATAGTAACGAAGGAAGGAAGTTGAGTTTAATACGAACTCGTTCTCCCAGGTAGAGTTGTACAAGAACTGAACGACAAACTCAATAACTGACTCTATAAATAATTGAAGTATTCTTGCTTGAATTAAGAACGCACAAGTGCAGAAGTGAATCAAGATTTGAAAGCAAAATTCTCAGATATTTTGCAAGCAGAATTATTGCGCGATACAAGGGCTACAGACCAGCTAGAAGAACCAGTTCCATCTGTTTGTCATTGAGTCTAGTTGGTTGTAGTAGGAGATTTAATATTGTATCTTTTCACTTTTCATAGAAGCAATTGTAATAGGTACGCATTGTTCAAGTTAGAGTTAATTTGAAGCTTGTAGAAATTAGTTAGAGGATAGTTACTACGAAGGGATTAGAGTTAGTCCTAGGATTACGAAAGAGTTTATTTTGTAAGTCCATCTGGCTCAGAGTTTTAGTGAAGAGTTTGAGCAAATCCTACTGAGGAGTAGGTCGTGTNTGTAACAGGTACTAAGTGTTCAAGTTATAGTTAACTCGAAGCTTGTCGCAAATAGATAGAGGCTAGTTTGCCACAAAGGGTTAGAGTTAATCCTTAGGTTTACAAAAGAGTTTATTTTGTAAATGATGTTTGGCTCATTTATTTAGTGAAGAGCTTGGGAAAATCCAACTGGGAAGTAGGTCGTGTGTTTTTCACCTTTTGAGCCAGGTGTTTTCCACGTAAAAATATCTGTGTTTTTACTTTACTGCTTTTATTATTCCGCAACAGTAGAAGTTGGAACACAAAGAAGAACCAGGTTCTTCTAGAGAGACAGCACTCAAAAATTGGGTACCACACAAATTAACCTATCTTCTTGTGTGGTATTGATGTCTAAAACATCAAGGCCATTTTTAAGAAAGTCAGCAAAAGTCAATCCCCAAGTCCGCTTGGTCTAATCCCGAAGTTCGGATCAAAACCCGATTACCTATTCACCTCCGATCCCAATTATGTAATTTGTTTTGGAATCCAACCTCAATTTGAGATCTAAATCCCCAATTGGTTAAATCCCTAATTTCTACCCAAAAACCCCTAATTCCACCATGAAAACACTAGATTTTAGGTTAAAAACTTGTGAAATGTAATGAAAGATTGAAAGAAACTAGGTTAGAATCACTTACCAATGATTTGGGGAAGAAAGAGTCTTGGAAAAATCGCCTCTAGGGTTCTAGGTTTAGAAAATTTAAAGAATGAACCAAAAATTTCGTCTAAGTCAAGTTTTACCCAGCTGTAGATATCGCATTTTCTATTGCATTTGTGATCATTGCCCCCCACCTGACCCCCTTCGCAAATGCGAACTCTAGCCTCTCCGCAAATGTGACCTCATGATCGCAAATGCAAACTTATGCTCACCCAGGCACTCTTCGCAAATGTGAAGAATTTGCTCGCATATTGGGGATGTTCGCAAATGCGAGATCAGAGGCCAGTTACCAGAAATTGCAGACACCATCTGAGTTCTAAGTCCAAATTCACTCTGTAGCCTATCTGAAACTCACCTGAGCCCTCGGGGATCTAAACCAACTATGCACACAAGTCTAAAAATACCATACGAACTTGCTCGCGCGATCAAATTGCCAAAATAACACCTAAAACTACGAATTGAACACCAAATCAAATGAAATTTTTAAGAAAACTTTGAAACTTCAACTGGACATCTGAATCACGTCAAACCAACTCCGTTTCTCAATCAAATTTGACAGACAAGTCATAAATGTACTATTGGACCTATACCGGGCTCCGGAACCAAAATACGGACCCGATATCCAAAAGTCAAACATCGGTCAAACATTTCAAGTTCATTAAGCCTTAGATATTCAAATTTCTACAAAATGCGATAACTCGGACTAGGGACTTCCGAATTCGATTTCGGGTATACGCCCAAGTCCGAAATCACGATACAGACCCACCGGAATCGTCAAGATATGAATCCGGGTTCGTTTGCTCAAAACGTTGACCAAGTCAACTCAAATGGATTTTAAGGCAAAATTTCATATTTTTGCTCAATTTTTAACATAAAAGCTTTCCGGAAAGACGCCCGAACTGCGCACACAAATTGAGGAAGGCTAAAAAAAGATATTTAAGGCTTCGGATCACAGAATTAGATTTAAAAACATAAGATGACCTATCGGGTCATCACAATCTGACATAATAGGGATAGAAAATGAGTTAACTGGCGGACATCCATATTATCTATGGCTTCTTGAATATGGTCACTCTTGGGAGAATTTCTAGTCTTCCAAACTTGAATAACCTTCAATTTGCATCTTTGCAAATATAAAAGTTAAACCCATTGGTTATCCATTTTTAAATGGATAATATGAATCTTGTTCATATTTAACTCATTTTTTAAAAGTTTATTATCCAACTCATTTTGTAGTAGATTAAATGGATGGATTATTTTTTTATTCATTTGCCACCACTACTATATACTAACCGTAAAGTCAATGCTAAATTGGTGAAGACTCTTAGTAGTAGTAGCATTTCTTTTTCAACTTTCGGGTTAGATCGATATTTTGATCTTTCAACTTTGTGGAAGACGTGACACTTTTTTTTGCTACTATAGTTAAATCACTTGTTGAAGTACATTTCATTATTGTATTGGTTTATGTTCATTTTTCCATGTATTTCAATATATATCTTTTTTTGCTTTAGATGAAATATTGCAAGAAAATAGTAAATATTTCAAGTATGATATATTTTATTTACGGACGATACTAAAAAAGTCTTCTAATAGTCTCTTTCATTGAAAGACATACAAAATTAAAATAGAGAGAAAAAATTAATTTTAAGCAAATAAATTCACAATTCTTTGCGTGATCAAGTTTCTAATGATAAGTCTTAGAGTAAAAATAATTAGTAAAAATCTCAAAAAAAGGTAATGCAAGTAACTAATATAATGACTATTTAAAAAGCTAATCACATCAAAACTTCCAAATTACATAACAATGACGAAAACTTTTTAAACTTTTTAATGTAAGATCTTAAGATAAAAATTTCATGTAATCATGTTAAGTATTTGTACGTAGTTTCCAACCTTTAATTTACATCTACTGTACTTAAATTAAATCAAATAATATCTCAAGTCAAATGATTTAATGCATGGATAAGAATACACCCAGCAGAAATCATTAAAGTAACATTATCATGTGGTTATTAAATGAGCCCCATGATTTTCAAAGAGTTGTACATTCGTATTCTTGCTTTGCCAAAATGGTAAATAAGAGACGTGGTTTTTAGAAAAGCTTTTGAATAACATGGTGATGTATGATGAGATAAGCAAAGGCTAATTCGGTCTAATCACTAAAATATCTATATAGCAGCTACAGTAATATTGCCTTTTTATCCAATCACATTGCTCCATTTCACCCCAAATTACTAAAACACCCTTGAAGTGCCAAGCAGACATGTTGACCTAGTACCTGCTCTGCCCCTTCTAATTTAAAACAAGTATTACTCCCTCCTAGGGGTGGGCATCGATCGGTTCGATTCGGTTTTGAACATTATCGGTTTTACCTATCGGTTATCGATTTACAAATATCATAACCCGATAACCAAATCGATAAGATATTGGTTATCGGTTATTGGTTAATCGATTATCGATCATTATCGGTTCGGTTATCGGTTTACCCGATAAGATAAAACAACTAAAAAAGATTTACAATATATAAAACTAAGAAATCAAACTGCCAGAACTTTGTTATATACAATACCGTAGTTGATCACTTGGTATGTCAAGTAAAGATCTTATAACAGGCATCATAGTAGGCACTTTTATACACATTTAACGAGCCTCAAATTGTGGCATGTAACATTCACTGCTTTTTACTAGTAATTTGGGCCTGAACATTCATAAACAAGTAAATAAAAGAAGAAAAGCCACCACAAGCGCAATAAAAGTTTGTGAAGTACAAAATCAGAATCTAAATTTATAGTCTTCACAATTCAAGCTACTACTTGCAACTAAACTTCAATAACCAAGCACAGAAAAGAACTCTCAAAGTCATTCTATACTAATTTGGACATCTATTGACTACAGCCTGGAGTAGGGTACTTGCGGGCTGCGGCAGAAACAATTGAGAGTTTGAGACTAGCGGACAACTGAACTACTGAAGAGGGAATTATGAAAATAAAACCCTAGTATAAACTTAAGGTAAATTAGTAAATTAGTTCCTTCTTATTGGGTTATCGATTTTTACCCAATAATAAAATTACAAACCGAGCCCGAATCAATAATCCAATAAAAAAAAAAATTTACACCGTTACCGAACCGTTAACCCAATAACCCAATACCGATAACCCAATAAAGAATTAATGATTCGGATTATCGATTTTACCCGATATATGTCCACCCCTACTCTCTCCGGGACCAATTTACTTTTCCCGTTAAGAAAATATTAAATTTTATATAAAAATACCTACTATGACTAAACTACCCCTAATTAAATATTTAATGTCAGGAGTAAAAAAACATTTTAGAAATATATACATAGGGGTTATTTTGTAAAAACATATTGAATTCTTTCTTGATTACATAACTGAACACTTTTTTTGAACCAAAATGAAAAAAAAAACTGATCACGTATTGTGAACTAGAGGAAATAGTGTTATATCGTTCCAGGTTCAATTGTGTTATCGATACAGGTATGTTTTCCGGAAAGAACATAAATATCAGAGTATTACTTTTACATGCATAAGTCTCGTCCAAACTTTTGCGGAACAATCAATGAGAGATGCATCTTGATAAGTTGGGATTACGGCCAACTTACCGAGTTTTAACCTTCATTACGTGCAATTCAATAGCATAAAGTTACTTAATTTGATAGATTTAGGTTTAAAGCTTGAAATGAGCAAGAGGAGCCAAAAAGATCGAAGATGATCATGTTTTCAGCTAAAAAAAAAAATAAGGAAATTCTGGCAGGTCCCCCTTTATTGAGTAATAAAGCTTTTATATGCATTACATACGTCTTACAATTCTCAAGTAATAAAAGACTTAATGCAATATATATATGTCCTTAGCTAGCTACTTGTGTGGTGCCTTGGGTGGCTTCACAATGAGAATGGGGCAATGCACATGATGAGCGCAATAGTCACTCACACTTCCCAGAAAAGCCCTGCAACCCAAGTTAAAGCACTGTGTAAAACTGCCTATTCATCAGTTATATATATATATATATATATATATATGTGCGCGCGCTATTTGTCTCACAAGAAAAATTACCTTTTGATTTTGCCAAGCCCTCTGCTACCCATCACTAGAAGGCCAACGTGCAACTCATCAGCGGCTTGACATATCTTATCTTTTGGATCCCCTTCAAGGATCAGAGTCTCCGCCTTCACCTGAAACAACCATAACTCTATGTTTACTTAATCAAACACGACTCACAGAAACACCAACTAAACGTCATTTCCAACAAGTACGCGCAAAAACTAATACTAAATACTAGTCAATATATCTTACCTGGTATATAGCTTGTGTTTTCTGTTACTCCATGAATTGTACGTCTTTCAAAGAAACTACTACAAGGAATGAACAGATATTGCTTGGTCTATTACATTTGGTTATGTTTATTATCTTATCAAATCAATTGTGTTTTGTGGTCACTAGGGATGCGTTTGAATCACATTGCATTTCCTCAATAAGTGTGCAATAATGCATATTAGGTGATGATTCACAAATTACATGTACAAATTAAATATTTATATATCTTCCACACGGTAATAACAATAATATAGCAAATCGTTATAATATAATAAGACATGGCTTATAATACCAAGATTGTGATTAGCAACATGAAGAACTAGCTTCATCATGATACATTAACACATCTATTCCATATCTATATCTAACCGTCATATAAGATACATGGATTTTAAGAATACAATCTTAAAATGAAAGCTAATAAATGGTAATAATACAGTGTAATAATAATGAAGGGTTCCACACTTGAAACCAAATGTTGTATAATTTTTTTCTTTTTCTTTTTGAGGAACTACATTTTCTTATACTGCAAAGCAAATGATCTCCAAAAATACGAGTTATAGCTAGACGCATCCTCAAACAATTTTAGTTTCAAAAACTAGACTCATCCTCCAACTATTTTTCTTTCTACAAAATATTGGTTCAGACTAGTTCGTTTATTTTTTTTATGTACATAAATAACCTATAAAAAAATTAAGTAAGAAATTAACAACGACAAGGAAATCGTTAAAAATACCCTCTTTTGTGTGCACATATGGAATGCCCGAGACAATATTGTAGTTGCATTCTCTTGTTGTGCTTTTTTCACGGCTTCTACCATAGTAGGTGCTGCAAAGACAACTATAAACATAAACAGAGTTAGTATCATTGGGTAACGATCAAATTGAGGTATCCAAATTCCCACTAAATGAAGCATGGATCTGATCATGCAGAAAATTATCCTAACGGAAACTCATTTTCAATTTAATGATATATATGTCTCCAATCTGTGTTGCTATAATAAATGAAGTTATGCTTAATAAATACCTTAAATATTCTTCGTCATAATTTCAAATTGGATTCTTTGATATTAGCTGATTGATACAGATATTTAATTCAATTAATTTTTTTATCCTTTTTGTGATTAAAGATCATGGCCAATTAAATCTTCTGTTAGCGCAGGTAGAGCTAATGTGCTAGAGGAAAATGAAGGATGACTAAAATCCACGCAGAGGAAGAGACTGATGTGAATTTCACGGGTAACATTTAGCTGGAGCAAGTTAACTTATCTCCTTACATCATAAGTGATTGTTATTATTTGATGAAGATACTGATAGTCTAGAATTCTGGTATAAGCATGAACATAACTTATGCACAAGCAATTCAATCAACCTCTTTGAGACCTCAGCAAAACCTTTCTAATACACACAAAACTAGACACGAATCCAAGATTTAAACTTTATGGGTTCACGTTACCCCAACTCATTTAACTTATTAAGTACTTGTTTTAATACATATACATAAGACTTGGATACGGTCATGCGGACGCGATTATACTACTGTACCAATCCCCACTCAATGGCATGCTACGTCCTCCTTTGCCGTGATAGTTTTCTTATCGATCACAACACCATTTGTTTTTCCAAAATCCTTCATGCTACAATTCGATGTTTTTGCGACGGCCAAAAGCCTATCCTCTTCAGATATTGAGTGGGTTGAGGTTGGCTTTATGAGAAGAGATCGAAACAAACCTTGCAACAAGTAGAATAAAAGGTGACCATATGACCATCGAGGTAGCAAAGGGAGAGGAGTGACTCCTTACATTGAGACTCTTTGGCACTAGTTATTGATAGATAGAGCGTTGGAAAACTAATTCAAAGTTATAATAAGAAATTCAGTTATTTAGAATTTGGTTTATTTAATTCATGTTTAAATATGATTTAGAGTTAGAATATATATTGGAATAGACTTTCATATTTCTAGTGAAAATATATTTTATACTATTATAAATAGGGAGTATTGATAGCTTATTTTATGTGTGAAGATTTACGAGAAATGTAGAGAGCTTTGAGAGATCTATATATAATATATTTCCTTCATCGCATCATAGATAGTTATATCAACTCTATCTCTATGGCATGCCAATTTAAAAGGAGAGGTTGGAATTCATATTTTAATTAGCTGAAAAGGCTTAAAAGCACCTCTGGTGTTTATTAAATATAAGAAAATCCAAAATAAAAAATAAAAAATTAAAAGATAATCTTACCTGCTTTAAAACTTACCCAACCGCCCTCTTAAAGCATATGAATAATGTACGAGCGCAAGTATCGTCTCCGTCCCACTTTCATATTTTTTTTTTCATTTAAGAATAGAGGAATATTTTCTCTTTAGCAGTATCCTTTTGATACTAAGTAATTATTTTGTTAGAGAAGTGTGGCGTTTTTCTGTCCAAATTAAAATAAGCCACCATTTTGGGACATGTATAAATATATATATAGAATTATATATGAGACAAATTAAATAGAGAATACCTGGTCCAGCAGGATAAACCATGGGGCTAAAAGGAGGTTGGACATTAATCAAAGTGATAATAGTGGTTTCTTCTTCAGAATTGTTGACCAAGTGATCCAATGCCCAATTGAGAGCATAGAAACTCTCTTCGCTCTCGTCCATAGCCACCATTATCATCTTCCTCTTCCTCTCCCCCGCTGCTGCTGCTGCTGCTGCTGCCATGTGCGGTGGCTGCTCCTCCGTCACACTTGCCGGAGCTGCACTTGTTTCTGCCGCTGTTGCGTCCATTTTACCGTCTGCCTCTCTCTCTCTCTCGTTCGGTTGGTATTTTCTTTTCTCTTTGGTTAGCTTTTATATATCCTGCTTTAATTTGAGACAATTTTGTCCCGAGTTCGAGCGTAAAATGCTCGGTTGGCTTAAATAGAAAAACACAAAAACACTCAATACCAGGGTCCAGAAAATAGTAACAATGCAGGAGTAGTACAAATAATTACACGTTCCGTTTTCCTTTGACAGGAACCTACTACTATTATTTACGGGAGTCGAACAAAGTTAATTTTTATCATACTTTTTATAAAAAAAAATTATTTTAAATTATTTATTATTATGACTTATAATATTTAAATATATAATTTTTTTATTTTTTTAAATTATAAAATTCTATGTTCATATTTATCTAAAATCAATTAGTTTAACTCACACTCTCTAAAAAAGTTCGCACAAAACTGAAATGACGGTATAAAAGTAAGAAGTAGTTATGCATATGGACACTTTCATATATTTACATTTAAAATAAACTTTGTTGCATATTTTCGTCAGATTTAGGTTTAAGTATATGGTTACAATATTAAAAATATTGTTTGAAGACATAATTAAATTACTGTTTTTTGAGCTTATCATGTCTTCCTAAGTAATTAATTTTGTGAGAAAAATTCATTTAAAAAATTATACACGTACTTGGTTAGGAGGTCAAAGAAACTAAATTCAATTTAAGTCGACTAATTACTCATCGTCAACTTTTAAGTGGGATTTCTGTAACAAATATGTTGCTCGATCACTCCCTTGGTTTAATTAAGATGCCTTCCAAATTTGAGCGTTAAAATAAGATATCAAGTTTCTTACGCTCGAAAAATAGGTGTTTTATCAATAAATACTACTTACTCTTTTCGTTTTAATTTATAATCTTAATTTAATTGAACACGGAATTAAAAAAAGGCAAGGAAGATTTTTAATTTAGCCAGAACTATATGGGAGGAAATCCATCCTGCACTAATACTACTTGTATCTTTGTTTAGAGGTCATAAATTAAAATTATGTGTCATATACCAAAATACCTTTGATATCGTCTTTTTAATGTCACGTGAAATATTAGAGTTAAAAAGTTATTAAATATAAAATTTTGAAACAAATTAAAAAGAAAGAAACAGTACACATAAGGTAGTACTTTACTTTTACTCGTGATTCTGTCTGGACCTTCCAGTATTTTATATTAACATCCGATTCCATTTTCAAACATCTTCGGTCGAGTTAACAATACACAGGCTCAAATTTTTAAGAACTCAGGATCGTTTGGTAGGATTTATTAAATAAAATTATATATATATTTTTATATATATATATATATATATATATATATATATATATATATATTGAATAAAATAATATTATATACATTAACTTTGTATAGTAATAATATTTTGTTTGACATATTTTTTGAATTTATGCATTAATTATATAATTATTAATTATAAAAAAATAATTTTTTTAGAAATGACACAATACTTATCAAACTAAACAATTAATAAAAAAATATATTAACATAATTAATACTTTAATACATCATATTTAATATTATTCTTATGCATAGGGACGGATCTACCCTTATGGGTGGGGTGGTATGGCACTCGCTCGGTTGGTAAAATTATCGTATATTTATATGTAAAAAATTTAAACTAGGTTAAATATATTATCCTGCCACCCTCATCCGTAAATTAGACTGTCATGACTGATAGACCTTTTTGAAAGCTTTTATCGTGTGTAAAATTCAAGTTGGAATTTATCTTGAACATTGTCTGACTTTCCCTTTTCGTTGTGCTTTTTATTTCTTTTCTCCTAGTCATTTTTCTTTTTGGCTACCTCCCAATTTTCTATTTGTCGTTTATTATTTTTATTTGTTTCCTCTATTCTATTACTTTATCTTGATATTTAGCAAGAACACTCAAATAAGAGCCTCCAAAATTTAAAAAATTTATATAAGCATTTCTCTTAATCTCAAATGTTTTAGTTTTCTTTTTTCAAAATAAAAAAAACTTGGGTCTTGATTTAGATTGAGATCAAAATTAATTTATATTTTTTTATAACATAAAAATTTGTGTTATTATATGATTGGTAAATATAATTTAAATCTCTTTAGTAATAAATTATGATGAATATTTCACAAGCATTAGATTTATGATTTTAAGTTTTGAGATCTTGTACTTTATCTAATTCCGCATTTAATTATGAGGTATAATTTATCTATTGAAGATATTTTTTTTTCTTATTCTGATCGGTAGAGTTCCCTTATTCAAGATTTTATTTTACTTGTGTAAATTTATTTTTAGCATACAAAAAAATATAGTTCTCTACTGAAAATATTGATTTTACTTATATTATTAATAATAAAAGTGTGATTCCTTCTTTAAAATGTTGTTTATATTTACTTCTTAATGTGTGAGATGTAATTTTCATACGACAATAATAACATATATACTCAATAAAATTTATAAGTAATGTCTGAAAAATTGATATAATTTTTATATTTATAAATAAAGTGTTTATTAAATTGTTCAAATAAATTAAAAAATGAATCGAATAATTATTTCGAACAAACTATATATTTGTAATTATTATAAGATGTATATTAAAAAAAAATTTAACATTCATATCTTTAAATTCTAGATCCGTCTCTGATTATACACCCTAACTGACATCCCTTCAAGACATGGATTGATTGAAAACAAAAAAAGGTTGGGAGAGCAATAACTTTGAGGAAGAGACGTGGGTGCCATGCACGCAAGACGCAAGTAGAAGCCATTCGGACATGCAAAAAGTAGTATTAGTAACAAGGAAAACGCCAACTCGACATGCAGTAGTGAGGAAGCAAAAACTCCCCACGTTAGCTTCAAACCTGTCAAATGCTACATTGTTTTCTGGGGGACTAACTTCTTCATTCTTATCCTCATTTGGGATAAACCCAACTTGTCGTCTCACGCTGACACACCCTTGTACCTCTTTTTGTCTTTTTCGGTTTTGTCGCGCACTGTATTGCTCCCTCCGTTTCGGTGGGAAAAAAAAATTTTAATTTAAGGTTTTAAATTACGTCTTTTATAACAATAATATACCTAATATACTTTCACATAATAAGCAGTGGCGAACTTATAAGAAGGGTTTTTTTATATAAATATATATTATATATTGACTCCTTTTAATTTTTTGATATATTTATTTTTTTATATTTTAATACTTTTTAATAAAAATTTTAGTGCCACTACCGATAATAGGGTCTAGGGAGGGTTTTTAGTTTTAAAATTATATTACAAAGTTTAAGTTTACAAAAATATTGCTAAAATAATTAGCAAGAAAGTAGCGCCTAACTAAATGAAAAAGAGAGAATACGTTTTATTTTTATTTGTTTCAATTTGTGTGTTTATTTTTCTTTGTAATATATTTTGAAAAGATTCTCTCTGTGTTTAATAATTCGTTTTAATACCAACATTTTCATTGTTATCCTTTTTGAAACTTTTTTATAAAAATGATATGGCATGCCTAAAATTATTAGGTTTTTTTTTTGGTCAAAAGAAATTTTTTA
Source organism: Nicotiana knightiana (assembly GCA_005239525.1). NCBI lineage: Eukaryota > Viridiplantae > Streptophyta > Magnoliopsida > Solanales > Solanaceae > Nicotiana > Nicotiana knightiana. The sequence goes on along the minus strand of ML377059.1, from coordinate 89,873 downwards.
TTTTAACCCGTTTTTAATTTACATCACCTGTTCTCTTGGACTCTAGAACAGGTCTCATAACTACAACCAATAAACAAAAAAATTATACAACCAATGCTGCTTAACAAGATCCCATAACACTCATGGGTCTTCCGTACACAATTAGGATAACTATTTATTGAGTTCAATATAGGTAACCATTTACATTTCTTCTGTCCAGTAATGTGCACTTGCATAGAAATGTCTTTTGCTCTATCTTTGACCTCTCTGCTCTGGTTTTGAAATCTTCTTTCATTTCGCTCCATCCAGTTGTGATATACTACTGCTGCAAATACCACTCCTAGCAAAGCCTTTCGTGGATTCCTGTTGTTTACATTGGTAGTTAACCACTGCACCTCAGCTTCCCAGTTTCCCACCTTTCTTGGTGTCTTAGTCATCTTAGTATTCCTATCCATAAGCTTTGTGAGTATGAACAATCGAAATACAAGTGATCATGTGTCTCTTATATCTCTCTTCCACACAGTACACACATGACTGATCCACCTGAACTCCCCATTTTGCTAATCTGCCAACTGTAGTCAGTTTTTTTTGTATTGCCACCCATAGAATGTAGTGGTGCTTTGGTAGAGTTCCTGTTATCATGATTAATGTTTTCCAGTTAACTTTGGGATACCTTGGAATAGCATGAAGATAAGCATTCCTAATATTGAACCTCCCATTCTGATTAAAGGATTGAATGATTGTTATATCATTTGCCCACCATTTTCTTGATGTAAACAGTTTCCTTACTAGCCAACTAGCTTGCTTTGGAACTTCCATAGTATTTATATCCTTCTGTTTTATGTAATGACAGTGAATCCATCTTATCCAAAGATTGTCTTTCTTAGCCATTATAGCCCACAGAAGCTTAGTCAAAGCAGCTTTGTTCCATCTCTCATAGTTGATAATGTTCAGACCCCCAGCAGCTTTTGGATTACACAATGTCTCCCATGTTATAGGAGCTCTGTGGGAATTATCATGACTACCAGTCCACAAATAATTCTTGCATATACCATCTACCAGTTTAATAATTTTTTTTGGAATAAGGAATACTTGAGCGCAGTAGGTCTGCATTTCAAACAGTACACTCTTGATGAGTTGTAATCTTCCAGCATAAGATAAAAGCTTGGATGTCTAGCTTCTGATCCTATCCACAATCCTCTCAACTAATGGCATGCACTGATGGATAGTAAGTTTCCTTGTGGACAAAGGTACTCCCAAATATTTGAATGAAAAGTTTCCTGCTGATAGGTGTAGTTCTGTTAGTATTATGTCTTTGAACTCCTTAGACACACCTGCTATATATAATGAGCTCTTTTCCAAATTTGCTTGTAGACCTGAGAATTGATCAAAAACTCCCATCAGTAACTTCATTGAAACTTCATCAGCTCTGCAACACATCAATAAGTCATATGCAAAGCAGATGTGTAAAACTTGCAATCTGGCACATTTGGGATGGAAGTTAAAATCTGGATTCTTAACCAATGTCTTCAGGGATCTGTTTAGGTACTCCATAGCTAATACAAACAAATATGGGGACATTGGGTCCCCCTGTCTTAGCCCTTTATTTGCTTCAAATTTTTCAGTTAGTCCTTCATTCAGTAGTAAAGTATAGCTGACTGTAAATACACACTCCATGATTAATGGTACCATCTTGTATGGTATCCCAAACTCGAGCAGTAATGCTTTCAAAAAACTCAATTCAACTGAATCATATGCTTTCCCGATGTCTACTTTGATCATGCATCTAGGAGACACTGCCTTTTGAGTATACCTTTTAATCAATTCATGGGCCATAATAACATTATCAAGTATATTTCTCCACTCTATGAAAGCAGATTGAGAAGGTCCCACCAATAACTCCACAACTAGTTTAAGACTATTTGTCAGGATCTTAGCAATGATCTTGTACAATGTTGAACAACAAGAAATAGGCCTAAACTCTTTCACATAACTAGGACTTTTCACTTTTGAAATCAATGTAACAGTTGTGCAATTTATTTCTTTCAATAGTCTTCCATTTTGAAACAATTGTTGCACTGCTTCTATGACTTTCATTCCAATGATTGGCCAGTATTCTTTAAGGAATTCAGCAGGGTATCCATCCATACCTGGTGTCTTTTTATTAGGAAGGTTCTTCACAATTTGGCAAATCTCCTCAGTTGTTACTGGTAATAACAGTTGTTGTCGATGATTCAGTGTTAAACAAGGACCATTCCTTGCTATATTGACATCAATTCCTAGCAATTCATCTGTTGTTGTCCCCAATAATTGCTGAAAGAACTAAATGTATTCTTTCTGAATGTGCTTTGGTTCTGTGATCTTCATCTGTTGGTCATTATATATGCAGCTCACCTTATTTCTTGCTTGTCTGGCCCTCATATATGCATGGAAATATTTGGTGTTGTAATCTCCCAGTTGGATCCAAGTTGCTCTTGATTTTTGCCTCATTACTTGTTTTTGAATTGCTTCCCATTTCTCAATGTTTGCTAAATCCTTTCTTTCTTCTTCTATCAACGCTTTGTTGAAGTAGTCATCATTAAGCTTCCCCTGGATCTCCTTCAATTCTTCTCTCAATTGCAGTATCTTATGATCAACTAAGGAATGCTCCTGTTGTATATCCTTGTTTGTTGCTCAATAAGTTTCAGCTTCCTCCAAACAGAACACATTGCATATGCTTGAATCTTTTGACTCCAAGTGCTCTAGACTGCTTCCTTGTACTCTCTTTGTTTCATCACTGATGTTAGCAACCTGTATGGATTTTTCACTTTAACTTTAATCACATCAGTGACAAATTCGGTATTTACCAAATTATGCATAACTCTATCTATGTTTCAATGCTCAAACTTGAGTGTCTTTTCTCTCCTGTTTGAAAAATATTTGCTCAATCTCAAACTCTTTGACCATGTAACGTATATCTTCCTACGAACAAATTCAATTTCAAAGTATTATAGTTATGCTCAACCTTGAGTGTGCTTCTTGTGCTTAGGGCTTGGCATATATCAGGTAAAACCGGTATTCCGAATCAAAAAAGATATTGAATTATCGGTATCGGATTATTGAATAGATGGTCCAATAATAGTTTAATATTACTTGATTATTAGGTTATCGGTTTGGGTCTCTATTTGTCCAATTTTATTAACAGTCTAACCGATAACCCAAAAAGCTTTATCAAATTATAATTTTACTCATTAAGTAATAAATCCATCATAGGACTTCATTCTCTCATTTTCTTCGTAGTCACTCATCATTTTTAGACCGCACTTCTTAGGGTAAGTTTTAAACTTTTTTGAATTTCTTATATTCATTCTTCAACTAAGATATTTAGTTTTAAACTTTAAAGGAATTTTTAGTTTTTCTATTTTTGTTCTTTTATTGCACTAATTACTTTGCATTTACAAGATTAGAATCTTATTATTTTCCTGAATTATGCCCTCTTTTATTTAGATAATTAGTAAGATTAGATTGTTGAACGTATTATTAGTTACTCCTACTAAATTATAACTTTGAGAATTGAGATCATTTCTTGGGATTTTCATATGCAAAGAAAGTTTTATTTTCTAAAATTGAAATTTAATCCCTCTTTTCTTAAAAATAAAAATTTAGATTAATAGTATGATCGCAATATCTATAATAAGAAACATAGTGTTTCTGGATATTTTTCGATTCTTATTGGGTAAATCTGTCACGACCAAAATTTCAACTAGTCATGATGGCACCTAACCCAACACGTCAGGTAAAAAAATTAACAACTATCCAATTTAATGAGATTATTTAAGAAAAGAAATGATAATACAAGTGCTTTTATACAAGAATTTCCCAAGACTCGTACAAATCACGAGCTTCTAAGATTTAGAATTTACAATGCTAGTATGAAATAAAGTACATCGTATGTTTGAAATATACATGAATCGATTAAAATTCTAAAGCTACCAAGTTCGAGAGGCAGCTATGACCGGAACACAGGTACATCTTCAGATCCAGATCCCGCCGCGCATAGGAACATCAACATTCAACATTTTCACGTAAGGTGCAGAAATGTAGTATGAGTACAACCTCCCCATGTACTCAATAAGTACCAAACCTAACATTAGGTTGAAAGTAGTGACGAGTTGGGACAAAATTCAATGTCCAACACCAGTAGCCAACAACAAATCATAATAATATAATAAAAGTGGTACAGGAAATAACTCAGAGATATAATGTTCAGCTCGTTCAAAGTTTCGAAAAATAGGCATTCTTTTCAAGTATAATAGGGAAAACCCAAATCTTTACCGGAAGCACCAAAATATGAGTAAGTTTGTAAAATCGTGATTTTCTTTCCAAAACTTTTCTACAGGTAAATGTTTCATTATGCATGAGGAAAAGTACATCTCTATGCCTACATATCAAAGTGTATGAGAAGTCATGAATGACGTGATACCGTACAACATGAGGAAAAATGCATCTCTATGCCTGTATGTCAAGTGTGCATGTCGAATGCAGTACAACATAGTGAATAACCATATGTGTACTCTCAGAGTATCAATCCACTCAGTCCTCCCAATCACTCGGCACTCGCACTCAATAGGTACATGCACTCACTGTGGGTGTGTAGACTCCGCAGGGGCTCCTTCAGCTCGAGCGCTATAATGAGCCAATCATGGCATGTGCCCGCACGAACAACTCACGTTCCATAGTATCAATATCTGGATCCGCACGGACAACTCACGTGCTATAGTATCAATAACCTCACAATCAGGCCCTCGGTCTCACTCAGTCACCAATCTCTCCAGTCTCTCGGGCTCACAATGTCATGAAACTAGCCCAAAATGATGATATGATATATCAATAAATGACAACAGAGACTGAGATATGATATGCAATGAACGTATATGAGTGAGTATGTAATTAAAATTTAAATATATAATTCGACAGCAGAAACGACCTAAGTGGGTCCCAATAATACCAGCAATTTCCTAAGCGTGATTTCTAACATGAGTCACAGCTCAGTTTCTCTAACACATAAAAATACATGGAAAATGTAAGTTAATTGACTATACAACTTTACGGAATCGACTGAGTCTCAATTTCTACGGGGCACACCCACACGCCCGTCACCTAGCATGTCTGTCACCTCCAAACAAATCACATAACACGTATAATCAGAGTTCATACTCTCAGCTCCAAGTTTAGAAGTGTTACTTACCTCGAACAAGCTAAATCCAATACCGAGCAAGCCAAATGATACTCCAAAAATGCCATCCCGCGTGTACTGACCTCCGAACGGCTCGAAACTATCCAAAAGCAACTCAATACATCAAATAATGTCAAAGGAAACAAACCCAATCAATAAAGGTCGAATCTTTACTCAAAATACCCAAATCAACAAAAAATCGAACTGGGGCTCGCACCTCAGAACCTGACTAAACTCAAAAAATCTGACAACCCATTCAATTTCAAGTCCAACCATACTAGTTTCACTCAAATCCAACTCCGAATCGATATTCAAAAATCAAAAACTCGCTATATGACACTTTAGGCTAAACCCCCTAATTTCTTTTTATAATTCATCCAATTACCAAAAATGAATATAGAATCATGAAATATAATCATAACCAAGTGTAGAATACTTACCCCAATCCACGTAATGAAAATCGCTTCAAAACTCGCCTAAATCCGAGCCCCATATCTCAAAATATGATAAAATAACTAAAAGCCTCGATTTAATATTGTTCTGCCCAGTGCTCGTCGCATCTGCGACATCCCAGCCGCTTTTGCGACTAGCTTTTCGCTTCCGTGATAACCACTAACCAGCCGACCCCTCGCTTCTGTGATCTCCTACCCGCTTCTGAGATCGTGCTTCTGCGCATATTGAACCGCTTCTGTAGTCGCGCAGATGCGCCTATGCACCCGCACCTGTGACTCTCATGCCCAGCTACCCATGTTCGCTTCTGTGAAGAAGACCCAACATCTGCGACGTCGCTTCTGCGACTAATTGTCCGCATATGCAGCCACACCAGAGCCATCGGCTTAGCCAAATGCAACATGCGACGAAATGGTCGAAACCTCATCCGAAATTCACTCGAGCCCCTCGGGACCCCGTCCAGATATACCAATACGTCCCATAACGTAACACGGACCTACTATAGGCCTCAAATCACACATAACAACATCAAAATGACGAATTGCACCTCAAATCAAACTTAAATGAACTTTGAACTTGAAATCTCCAAAACTCGCGCGAAAACATATCAAATCAACTCGTAATAAACTAAAATTTTGCACACAAGTCCCAAATAATATAACGAAGCTATTCCCACTCCTAGAACCAAAATACGAGTTTGATACCGTCAAAGTCAACTACTGGTCAAACTTATAAACTTTCAAATCTTTCAAATTTCTAATTTCCGCCAATTAGTATCGAATCCTTCTAGAAATATCCAAATCTAAATCTGGACATACGGCAAAGTCCAAAATTACCATCCGGACTTAACGGAACCATCAAAACTTCGTTCTGGGTTCGAATTCACAAAAGTCAAACTTAACCACCTCTTCCAACTTAAAGCTTCGATCATGAAATTCATTCTTCCAAATCGATTCCGAATAACCTAAAAACCAAAACTGACGATTCACACAAGTCATAATACATTATACGGAGCTACTCATGGCCTCAAACTACCGAACGAAGTGTAAATGCTCGAAACGACCGATCGGGTCGTTACAAAATACCCGATAACTGATATCTTATCGGTTTGATTGTCGGTTTAGCATATTTATAAACCGATAAATAATATGTCGGACCAATATTATTCAGAATCGAGTAGAATCGACCGATTTCCACTCGTACTGCTATGCCTTAATATATGTAGTAAGCCATTATTAGCAACAACAAAAAATTAAAATACATTTGAACTTAAGCATTTAATGATAATATATACTTTATATTATGTAATTTGTCATTTTTAATTTATTGTATTGTCAAGAATTCTACACTTGTAAATTAGCTTTTAAAATGACCAATACAGATTAAAAAATTTTAAATTTGTGCATAAAGTTTTGTAGTTTAACTGTTATAGAGGTAAAAGTTAGTTACTTTAATATGACAAAATAATATTTATTTTTATTTTTTAGGAGGAAAATTCAGTTACAATACATAAAATAATCCGAACTTTCAACTATTAAATTGTATCATTTGGAATGAAATCCCTTTGTCCCATAAAAAAAAAAAGGAAAAATACGTTTGCAAATATAACGCAATTTAGGTTGGAACAAAAAAGCAGTATTTTTTCCTTTTCATTTTATGTGACAATATTGATTGATGCATAACAAAAGGGTAGCTTGCTGCAAAAAACATCTCGCGTGTTCACGTAAAATCCGAAAAAAAATTGCATCTCAAGAAATGTAGTGTAGGCTAATTTTCGCGTTCACGTAAGCATCTTGCGTTCACGCAAGCATCAATAGCTAATTCTACAACTCGAGTCCGGAACTGATTAGTGCATAATTTAATAAATAAAAAAAACTCTTAATACATAAATTAAATTTGAATTTATTAAGTTTTATATATGTCAATATAAAAAATATTATTAAATTACCATCAAATATTTACATGCAAGCCTCTAAAAAACATGAAATTTATAAGACAACTCAAGTTGAAGTCGTAGAACAGCCTAGTGCAAACTCCAAAGGTAAATTCCAAAATAGCTTACAAGACAACTCAAGCGGTTGTCAATCTATATAATATCCAAAGAAACTGATGCGCTCGAACCAAGAAGAAGATGAGAGTGTTAGTGGCGATTGACAATAGTGAAGAGAGCTTCAACGCTCTAAAATGGATCCTTGATTATCTCCTCAGGCAGCCATCGGAGGAGAAGGAGCCTTCTACAAAGCTCAGTCTTATACATGTAATGGAGCCATTCCCTCAGTACGCCTACCCTGCTACTCATGGTCTGTACTCCCTTTCTTCAAACCCACGTAGGTTTCTCGATAGAAAATAAATCAAATGAGTTGCTTCACGCCATGAATGAAACGACGATTGTAGGCTTCCTAACTTGTTGATGTATTTTTGTGGTTGGGCATAGTGATAGAATCAGCAACTCGGACGCAGGCGCAAGAAGCAGCACGAATACTGGCGCGTGCCTCTGAAATGTGCAAAGACAAAATGGTTCCTTTTTTTAAACTTTCATAAGTTATTATGGCATTTTTTAATGTAGAAAAAGTTTTATTCAATAATATTTGACAAACACAGGTGAAAAAGTTTTACTCATTTGACTTGGTACGAAACTTAAGAAAAGAGAGAAGACTTTTGAACTTGTGTTATATATATTTTGTGTGAATATAAATCATTGCATAAAGGTAAATTGTTTCCAAATAATAATAGAGATTTATGAATTTGAACACATGGAGTATGACATTTGACATATGAGTTATGACCCATATTAGGCTACCACATGTCTACATGCACAATTTATTGGAAGGTTCCCTACCTTTTTGATTCATTTTGTTTAGTAAATTTATATATATTTGGTGTTTAGATAAAAGCAGAAACTCTAATTCTTGAGGGTGATCCAAAGAACATGCTGTGTGAAGCGACAGAAAAAATGAACATCGATCTTCTTGCAGTTGGTAGCCGTGGACTGGGCCAAATAAAAAGGTGATCTCATATCATAATATACTTTCCGTTAATGCTTTTTTTGTTGGGGAAAAATAAAAATAGAATTAGCTGGTTGGTTCATATTTATTACTGCTACCTGCCCGTAAGTATTTATTAACTCAAAATTTTGTTCATCCAAAGACTTAGAATTCACTAGTGTTATAAACACGACTATGGATCTTCCTAAAGAGACTTACAAACCAGCAACTTCTAGGAAAATCTTCCAAATAGCTTTCAAGGAATTTTGTAAGTAACTTAGTGAAATACTCCATCTTTGAAGAAGTTTACAAATGGCTTGCTACAAGTTTTTGTTGTGATAATTTATTTATTTTGTGTGAAATAATATATCATTCTTTCCCTCTACTTTTCTCTGCTTTACTTGCTTTATAATTTTGCTTTAAACACTATATGAATACGACCCAAAATCTCTTCGAAGGAGTCATGATGACACATAATCTCTAAAACTAGGTAAACCTAACACATGCTGAAATGATAACAGGTTCTACTAAACAGCTATTAAACATGAACCAGAAATTCCTAAATAAATTGATAGTCTCAACATGATACAATATCCCAAAACCGGTACAAGTCATAAGCTTTTCTAGGAGTACTTATACATAACAACAACCTCACTGTTCCGGAATAATAGGAAACTATGAAAATAAATACAGTAGAGGGTGACTTCGGAGCCTGCGAACGTCCAGCAACTGTACCTTGAAGTCTCCATCCGCACCAGCAGGATTCTCAAAACCAACTCGATCCGAAGTACCTGATTCTGCACAAAAATATGCAGAAGCGTAGCATGAGTACACCACGCCCAGTAAGTATCAAGCATAACCTCGGTAGAGTAGTGACAAGGCCAGGTCAAGACACCTACCAAACATGTAAACTTGTGCAGGATATGACATAAAGCTAACAAGGAAGAAATATCAATGTAACGCCAATAGCATAACAAATTCACTTACAAGTAGGGAAACGAGGTCAACCCAACCAATCAAACCATTTCTAATATACAATTTCAACCATCTCATTTCTCGAAATCTCATATCATAAATCACAATTTTCAACCTTTAACACGCACGGCACCTTGTGCCCACATTTTTTAATCTCACTTCGCATGACAAAGTCCACGTGCTACTCAGTACATAATATTCGTGTCAAATGCTAATTAGGATGTTCAAGAGATTGTATTTATATATAGTATAGTAAAATTACAGTTTTTGAACCACGTAGGAAATTAATGAGAAAAATGAGTTTATTTTAGTAATCATTTGGGTGAAGAAGATAACATTTTCAAATGAAATACAGCATCGGGTAAGCTACTGAATTTAATATAGAATTTATTAAATTAAAACATAATAACAATTCCTTTTTAAGTTAAGTAAAAACATCACACAGAGTAAAGAGATTAAGTTGAGAAATCAATTAAAGTAAAATATGACAACTATTAGAAATGGTAAAGTACTGAATAAAACATCGAGTTTTAGCTTAAATGTCATATAAGGTAAGCATGTTATTAATTATTTTATTTAAAATTTTCTTATATTACTAACAACTCAGCTGTATATGAGGTAATGACTCAGCGTAATAAATTCATCTTGAAAATCAATTTACCAGAATAATAGTATTAGGAAAGGAATTCAGGAAATGACGACAAGCTAACAAATCAATGACAATAACTCAATCTTCATAAACCAGTGAAAATTCGGAAATACCAATTTTTAGAGTCTCGTACAAAAGGACCGAAACCAGTACAATACAACAGGGAATACAAAACACATAAATTGTTACGGCGCGCAATCCTATCCTATCATACAATACTATCCACTCTTATTCCGCCATGTGAATATCAATAGTAATAAATAAATATATGTTACGATGCGCAACTTGATCCCACTATATAATATCAATATCATAACTCACCCTTATTTCACCATATCAATTCACCCATATTTCACCTGTTGCGGCGTGCAACCCGATCCCACCGTGTCAATATCATAATAATAAATAAAATATGTCGCATCGTGCAATCCGATCCCACCATATTTAATCAGTATCATAATTCATCCATATTTCACCATATCAATTCACCCTTATTTCACCTGTTGCGGCGTGCAATTTGATCCCACTGTATCAATATCATAATAATAAACAAAATATGTTATGATGCACAACCCGATCCCACCATATAATATCAATATCATAATTCATCGTTATATCCCCATAATAATTCACCCTTATTTCACTTGTTGCGGTGTGCAACCCGATCCCACCGTACAATAATTTAACAACAACAACAATTCAATAACTCAATTAACAAGAATTTCTACAATCAAAGGTATGAGCACAAGGCAACAAAAGAACCACGTAAAAATCAAAAGAATACAACAAACTTTACAAAAATGACAGAACAGGTAAGGCACGCAATAACTAAGTATGCAATCACAACAATTAGGACATGTAGCAGATAAGCACGGAGTCATAGAAGAAATTTAACAATTAAGAGATAACAAGACAATAACTTCAACCAAGGCATATCAGGGCAAAATAACGAGTAATGGTTACACTAAGTGCTAATAACATCAAATAGAGCATGTAAGAGTAGACTAACAACGAGATATCACAGGGACAATTCAATTAATGGCATGGAAAGAGGCTAGGCACTCTGAACCGGTCGATTACCACATGTAGACCGTGTACCCACCTGTCACCTTGCGTACACGGCTTTCACATAACAAGATAACACAATTAACTCAATTCCTAAGGGGTAATTTCCCCCACACAAAGTTAGTCAAGACACTTACCTCAATTCGGCCAAATCAATCCTCAAATTAGCTTTTCCTTTACAAATTCACCTTCGCTCGGCTCAATCTTCCCAAAGACGACTAAAATACATCAAACAATGCAAGAGAAAATAATTTCAATTAACAAAGCTATGATCTTTATACAAATTGTAAAAAAGTCAACAAAAGTCAACCCCGGGCCCACCCCGTCGAAACCCGGGTACGAGGGTAGGTCTTGACTACCATGACCCCACGAGTCCATATACGTTGTTTCCAAATCCGAGTCCAATTCGACTCTCAAATCGCAAATTTTTATTTTTTTAAAACTTTGACAAAATCCCTAAATTTTCCTTTGGATTTTCATGAAATTGATGTTAAAACTAATGTATAATCATAAAATATAATTGAAAATTAATTAGAGGTTATTACCCAGTGGTTTGGTATGAAAATCCTTCCACAAAAGCGACCCCCGTCGAGGCTAGGGTTCAAAATATAACAAAATGAAGCTAAATCTCAGAATACCAAGCTATTTGCAGGCTGCACATGTCGCGGCCATTACTTCACAAAAGCGAAGCTTGAAAATTTCTTCCTATCGCAAATGTGATGAAACAGATCGCAAATGCAAAAATGGGACCTTCACAAAAGCAGCCCAAATGTTCGCAAAAGTAAACTTCCACTGCCCATTTCACCATAGCATTTGGGAGGTTAGCTTTGCAAATGCGAAGTTTGCTAGTCCCCAACCTCTTCGCAAAAGCGATCCCAAGTCCGCAAAAGCGGTGGTTGCAAATGCGACCCTCAACTCGCAAATGCGATATTAGACACCAACAGTTCTGGACCTTCTTCCAAACACTCCGAAGCGCGTATGAAACCCATCCAAGCTCTCGGGGCTCTAAACCAAACAACCACACCAGTCCAAAAATATAACACGAACTCGCTCGAGCGATCAAAACATCAAAATAACCTTTAGAATCACGAATCGGATGCTAAAACACATGAAAATTACAATGAACTTCAAGAACTTCTAGAATCGCAACCAAGCGTCCGAACCATATCAAATCAACTCCAAATGACACCAAATTTTGCAGGCAAGTTCCATGTGACAAAGAATACCTATTCCAAGTTTTGAAACCAAAATCCTAACCCGATTCTTCCTCCAAATTCTCATAGTAGTAGTAAAAAACTCCTTCAAATTCGCCTCTTTCTGTGCTCCAAAACTCAAAATAATGAAAAATGAGCAAACCCTCAAAATATATAGTGTGACAGGAAATCTCGTATCTGCTACTAAAATCATCGCATCTGTAAGGTCGCATTTACGGCCAAAATCTCGCTTCTACGAGCTGCTTCCCGTCAGCCTACGCTCGCACCTACGACTTATCTTCCGCTTCAGCGGCATTGAAGGTGCGCATTCCACTAGCCCATCATAGGTGCGCAACCAACTCTGCTTTTGCGATTCCACATCAGCACAGCCGACTTGCAAATGCGGCCAACCACAGGATTAAGCCCAAGCGCATGTGCGCACAAATTCATTACGACACACCTTAATAGCAGGTGTGATGTGCACCAGTGCTAGCAATGCTAAACCACTCCCAAAGAAGGGTATGAAACCATCCCGAGACACACGCGAGCCTTTCACGATCTCATCCAATCATACCAAGAAGATCCCATACCCAATTCAAACTTATTCAAAGACTCAAAACACCACAAATAAACAAAAATCCAAGAATTGAAGATTAAAATTCATCTTTTAAATTTCAAACATTCCAACTTCGTTAAATGCATCCGAAGTCCGAACCATGCCTAAACATTTCGAATTTCAACAGAATTTTGCACACAAGTTCCAATCGATAAATGAACCAATCCAAGGTCCCGAAACAACAGTCGGAATATGATGATACCAAAGTCAACTTCTGGTCAAACATATAAACTTTTCAATCCTTCAAATTGCCAACTTTCAGCAAACAGAGCCAAAATCTTTTAGGAACTTCCAAATTTGAATTAGAACATACGTCCAAGTCTAATCACCATACGAACCTATTAGAACCATCGAATCACCAATTCGAGGTCGTCTACTCAAAAGTCAAACCTAGGTCAACTCTTGCAACTTAAGCTTTCAAAATGAGGCAAAATGTTGCAATTCACTTCTCCCAAAACTAAACAAATCATCCACGCAAGTGATCAAACATCAAACAAAACATACGGCAAGCATAAAATAGGGGAATGGGGTCTTAATACACAAAAGAATTGGCGGGGTCGTTACATTCAAGAAGCAAACTTTCTCTGGTTAAAGAACCAAAAATAAAACAGACAAAAATTTCGAACTTCTACAACCAACCATCCATTTCGAGAGCTCATGATAAAGATAATTTTTTTCTATGTTGCAGGGCGTTTCTGGGAAGTGTAAGCAACTACTGTGCCCACCATGCGAAATGCCCTATGCTTATTGTGAAGCCAACTAAGGAGTCTCACAAATAGAATTTGGTTCAAGAAGTTGATGCAAGTTTAAGTATAAGAAGTTGTTTTAAGTATAGGATGTGCATTGTGCAATAAGGTAAAAGTAAAGGAAGTGCTTCCTCCCACTTCTCTCTGTTGTAGAATATGCAGAAAGTTCAAGTTTAAAGAATCATTTTTTTGTTCCTATTGTCCTTTAGATTGTTGATGATTATAGAGAGTCTTTTGACGTAAAATACAATGAAGTGAGGTGTACAACACATTAACTCCACTCTCAGGCTGTTATCCCCCAGTATATTTGGTACACGTCTTCCGTATTCGCGGTTTAATTTTCGTTAGCGGATTGCAGATCAATTTGGACTCTGTGGAAGAACTAAATATCTCATAAACGAAAGTATTATCAATTTAGTTAATGAACTTGATATGAAAGTTACCATTAATGAAACTAAGTGCATTCCATTTTCATGACAATCAGATCGGGTGCTACCGACCTGTTAGGTTTTTCCATCTCTTCTAAACTTTCTCGATTTAGCTATATGAGGCGAAAACTTGTAGCACATACAATTTGGAGGCCGAGCCCCAGTGGTGGATTTGCCGTACGTGTATATCCCATTATATAATTTGATTGTCCCTCAAACATGAAAGCTGGATGGTTTAGCACGGAGAATAAGCTACTTTCCGTGAATTGCTGACCCAAGACCAAGACAGACCCAACATCAGGCATTTTGTTCTTGTTTTTTTGTTCTTTTTTCCCCTCTTTCTACTAGATGCCCCGTGCTCAAATTTTGCATCCGCCTCCGCCAAGTTCAATCCCATCAATAAGAATGCGGCTTAGGTCAACTAACACAAATTTTTAGAAATACTTTTATCGAAGATGAAAGTTACCCTCGTATCCATATGCATTAATGTAATTAACCGCATCTCATTTTCCTGACGTCACAGCAGTAGAAGCAGTATTTTGAGTGGACTTGAAGAGATGATAAAGAAAATAGTATACATCTTCTAGGTATATTTTCTCCACCCTCAAATTGACTCTTTTTTCTTCTGAAACCCAACACTTGGAGAAGCCTATAGGTATATTACCGAAGAGTGAAAAAGTGCAACAGCAATTTACTCAACAAAGCTACTTCAGCTGTAACAATCAAGCAACAAGCTGCCATTATTTTGAACCATCTATATCTAAAAGAAATCACAAGTCATGCAACCAAATTGTCATAATATTTGCCTCAGAGATGCATTGAAAATCTCCTAATTATGGATTGTTCCTTTTTTTTTGGTAAATCTCAATTCTGGATCAACACTTATGACCGTTGGCGCTCAAAGAAAGAAAGAAAAAAGATAAAAGAAATACATGATAGAAAAGAGCATCATTCACTAAGTCAGCTGCAGCATACAAACGTCTTTATGCAACTTACAGACAAAGAGGCACTCGTGCTTTCAAAAGAGGACAAAACAGACGAGAACAAAACAAAGGAAACCAAGAAACATATACTTAACTATATATTACTACTACTATAAAAAGACAAAATTTTACAACCCATTGCCCAGTGACACGATATTACATACAGCTGGAAGAGGGGACGGGAGAAAAGGATTAACAAATATCACAAATCTAGAATGTGCCGGACTATCAACTATACATTCCCTCCAAAATCTTCTATGCAGGAGAAATAATGCAAAAGACGTGAAAAGAAAAAAGATTTGAAAAAATAGAGCAATAACTCTGAACATCCTAAACACAAAGAAAGGAGCGAGTACAACATTCGCTTCCCCAACCAAATCAAACCAAGAATAATAGCCTAAACTGAAGAAATCACCTTGAGAAAACAGAGGCAGCAAGTCCCCTTTATGTAACTGAATGAACTTGATGCCACTTCTCTGCCTTCCTCGTCGTCATTCCACAGCTCTCAAAACTTTTATGTGTCCCTTCTATAATGAGAGGGTCATTCGCTAGCTCCATTGACGGGCAGTGAATTACAAGACCTTTCAGTTGTATATCTTGACAGGCTTTTCAAAGGTGTGTCGGTTCTGCAATTATAATTGAAGATTAAACATGAATACTTTTTTTCTTTTTGGAGATTACATACACCTTGAATCCTTGTCTAACACTTGATGAAGGCTGTCAACCAGAGGACGACCACTAGTGGAGGAGATTGAATTAGGTGTACAGTCAGTCAACTCGATCCGTTTTAGATTTAATTCGGTTCGTTTCGATCCATTTTGAATTAATTCAGTTCAATTTGAAAGATCTTTTATGCATAAATGAATATGGGATACGCCCCTTCAATCTACATGTAGCTGGTTAATATTATGTCTTTGATGCATCACTCTAAATATTTTCTGAAATTAATAAAATAACATCAGATGGGTGAAAAGAGAAAATGGTTAAATTAGAGCTAAATAAAAATTGAAGATCGAGAAAACAAAGGAAGCACAATTTAAATAAGCAATAAAAATGGCATTGTACCAAAAAAGTGAACAACAAAGATGAAGAAAAGAAAAGAAATTAAGAAAAGGACCATAAAGAAAAGAAAGGAAAGGTAACAAAGGAACAACTAGGACCATCATAATCCAAAGAGTCGATCTTGAGTCTTGCATATGGGATTTTAGCACTTCAACCGTGGCACCTCATTTTGTGACTAGGGGTGCCACTCGTTGTGTATGTAGGATCGTTTTAGGAATATAATAGCATACATATAAGATTTTATCCGTCCGAGCGACCGGGTGGCGTGTCACCCCCAACCGCATACATAGATCCGCCCCTGCTGTCAACTGAATTCTTATCTCATAGTAAACCTAAAATAGGTCCTGATCACTAAAACCCTTTCTCTATATGACAAAATTCCTCTCCCACAAGCTTGAATATACATACATGAGCACTTCCATTTTAATGTCACCATATTGTTTCATAAACTATTCACCTTTCATATTCCTACTAGTATTCAATTATTCCGCAATCTAGGTCTAGTACAAATATGTATTTAATCTCTATACAAATATGTATTTAACTAGTTTTATTCTAGAAAAGAGAGTAACTTGTTAATTAAAAAGGAAAAGAAAAAAAATGAGTAGCAGATTATGTTGCAATTCAACATTTTGGCCTTTTGCACTTACAGTGAACAACTACTGGTTTTATTTTGGTTCCTCATTTTCCATCAAAGATGGAAGCTCACACATTGTCATTCATCTTTTTGCATTATTTACTCTTATTCACGTAATTAGGATGAAAAAGTTGGGATGGGGAGTTATTCATCCAAAAGAGAATGTTGGGACGGGGAGTTTCTGAATGAACTGATTTTGACTTTTGCCAAGCATAGGTGCCTGTTAGACTCAACATTTGCAGAAATATTTTTATGAGATACCAACAACGAAGTTCCCATACAACAGACAACAACGGACACATTTTTCTCGAGTTAAAGATTTACCTCTCTTTAGCGAAGGCTAAATCTAAGGCACATGAGTTTGTTGTTTTTTTATTTATTTATTTTTTGGTATTTTATTGTCCGTCTCCTAATCAGTTACTAAGGTGCCATTTATACTGCTGACATAGAAGTGCTTTCCAGTTATTAGAGATCACAAGTCAGCTTTAAGTAATAGAAAGTTTACCTGGCTAACTGAGTAAGCTCTCTTAGGTGTGTTATCTGCATGCTCCAACCCAAGATACTGTTCCCAAGCACCATAAACATCTCTTCTCTGCACGCGGGAATATTTAAGCATTTTCAGTTTGGGCAGGAAGAAGAAACAATGAAAACAGAAACCTAATTGAACCCGTACAAACTTGCGATCAATTTCTAGGGGAAGAAGGAAACCAAAAATGAACTTTAACCTGGAAACGACTGGATACAATGTCAGAGTCCTGAAGGTAATCTGGGCGCCCCAATGACAAAAATGCAAACTTCCACTAGTCACAAAAAGAGCACACATCAGTCATAAGACTCTTAACAGTTAACAGCAACGGCTAGAAGCACGAAGCATGGGTGTCAAGCATGTATACTTGACTGCAAAACATTTTGCTGCCTGAGCAATGTACCTTAGAGAACTCCTCATCTGGAACCTGCAATTTCTTTTGAATGCGCACTTTAATCTCAGCTAAAGTTTCACCTTCATGGATAACCAGAAAGAAAGGTTCCCCGAAATTCTGCACTTGCTGTTGAAAACCAATCCAATTAGTAATATCTATTCCTAATGCAGCAGAATTCAGTATTGATACAGTAAACATAGACGCAAAGTAAAATACCATTTGATTCTGTGGAGTCTCTTTCGTGAAATGGTAAACATGAATTAAACGATCATGGGGACCAAGATTTTTCTCTTCTTCTGGTATCTAGTAACAAACAATGCTATGGTTAGCAAGTAAAAAACGATTAAAGGTGTCATTATATGCCCCAGAAGCTCTCAATTGCAATAAAGGTGGGTGTATGAGAAAAACAACATAAAAAGTTAATTTCCAAACTACTTTACTTTTGTGAACGCACGTTCAACAATTAAAGCTGACATGGGGGAAAGCACTGAATTGAGTTATAGGATGGGTCCTAGATTCCCTATATTGAAAGTTTGGGGGCTAGTGGAGTTGGAGGGAGGGAGAAACTTAATTTCTCTGCATAACTTTCCAAAACTCCCGCAATTTTAAGGAGGTTTTTTCTTTTTTTAAGAAAAAACAGACGAGGATATGAGGGAGAGAGAAAAGCAAGCATATAAAACCAAGAGAACTCACCTCCTCTGCCCGCAATGTCCAGTACTGGTCATTTATATTCTCAATTTTTTCAGTGAGTGGAAAGATCTGCTTATCAACAATAGCAAGGGTGAGATGCGCAGACACACATAACGATTAAAGTTTAAACATTCTTTGAAAGATCACCTATGCTATTAAATGTGCAGAACCAAAACTAAAGCATAAAGTAGAATTGATGACAGAAGGATTGTACATGTCCCAGAATCCTAACCTTATAGATCTTGTGATAGAAGACTTCAAGTAATCTAAGTTCTGCATCTAGACGAGACAAGTCAACCTGTTTCAGCAGCAACAGTTAGTAATTATTTCACATGCAATAACTAGATGTCAGAATTGCCCCTAACCAATTGCATGCATAAAATGGATGATAGATTTAATCTCATACTATAAGTAAATTTCTGAATGATTCTTTTCCACTTTCGTTTCAAGATGGGAACTAAGTCCATAGGTAGGTAGAACTCCTGCAAAAGGAGGAGGCACAGATGTCCTCTCGACCAAATAACCAACAAGAGACCATCTCTAGATTAGACTGAACATTGATCAAGCAATGGTTGCTAAACAAGATAATCAGAATACTCTCTCCCCCTAAAATTATCGCTTTTTCCAGTGGTCTAACAGATAAATGAAAAAATTTGTAGTTTTATGACTAAGTTATAGTTTGTAATCTTCATTCTCAAAAGTAATTTGAGCAGAGCCAATCCCACTCAAAGAGAGGTCAAGTAGACCGTTCAGAAGAAATATCCCCCAATCAAATTGAGAAAGAAGGGGAATCAAAGCAGACAATAGTCTTGTGTAGGATAGATATATATTTGAACAACTCGTCGAGAGGAAAAAAAAATCGAACACCGTAAAATCTTGAAAAGAGAAGGAGATAGACAGAACTGTACTTTCTAAATGCGGTTTAAAAATAACGAATAGATTAAGGAGTCATCTTGTTACCAGACAGGTTATACTCCGAATAACAAATAAATCACTGGATTATTGTTGGTTAATCATAATAAAATTTGGATACACGGTGTATAGTCAAAAATCATGTTTTATTTTTAAGTAAGATAAAAAAAAGGTTCTCCAATAATACTCTTGACCTGCTTACATACTTTATCAAATTAATATTTCAGTTATTCTGATTGAAAAATTGTCTAATATAATTAAAAATCAAAATATATTTTAATTACCCATCTTTTAATCATCTCAAATAAAGACCACCATAGGACGAACTTTAAGTGAGGGCATACAAAATCATGGTTTAAATGATTAAATAAATATAACTAAAACATTAATCTTCTAAAAGTGATCCTTTTTGCTAAGGTACTCTTGTAAAATTGATTAAAAATTATTAGCTAAATATAATTTAAGAATAAATATAAAATGTACTATCATTAATGTTAATTATCTCAAATATACAACATTTTCGGCAATTTTAAGGTAAGATATGCTAACATATGAGATAAATAAAATCAATATTCTTCATCTTGTAAAGATTAAAATTGTATTTAAATATCTTATTATGATTTGAATCAATACTGCAAGCAAATAAGACATAACAACAGATGGAACTAAACAAGTAATAATATTGAGACATCTTTTGTTATTAACACATACTCTTATGCAGGGAATATTGTTATTCCATGTTACAGGAATTAGCACATAGCAAAAATGAGTATTATTAATACGGAAAATCAAAAATTATAACCGACTACCTGATTACTGATCAGAATTTAATAATAGGATTATTCTGATTAAACGGTATCCAACAACCTTGGAAGAGCAGTTGCAGCAGAATCAAAAAGGATTACATGCCGATACTGTCAATTTCAAAGATTCTCAATATCACGGACGATAATTTCTATTACCACAGAGAAATCCTCGTTTCAGCTTCAAAACTCTGAGATAATGGGTATCCCTCCTCTACCATTCTCCACCTAAAATATCATACTTAAAGCAACAGCCAGTTTTTTACCTCATGATGTGCAACTATCACACCCCGTGCTCTAGTGCCTTGGCCATTGAACCAAAGCCCTGGGGCAACATCGCCAAAAAGTAACTATTTCTTAAAAATATTCCTCTTCTTAATCGTAGTGTCTTCTCTATAACTATTACAATAACAACAACAAAAAAATCCAGTGATTTTCCACAACTGCAGTCTGGAGAGGCTAAGATACGCAACATTATACTTACTACCATGGAAGGACAGAGAGGCTGTTTCAGATAGACCCTCGGCTGGATAAAGGATGAAAAGAAAAGTAATGGCAATAACTAGGAACAACAACAAGATAAAAAAGACCGAAGACAAAAAAGCAGTTAAACTCTAGGTAGTAATAGCAATCTATGAATAAAAGGACATCATGTTAACACTAACGCTAGCGAACCGAGTAAGACAAAGAGAAACGCTTGAAAACCTACTAACCTTCTACCCTAATTTTCGAGCTCCATACCCTCCTGTCTAGGTTCATGTCCTCAGTCAGCTCCAGTTGCGCTATGTCTCGCCTAATCACCTCTCTCCAAGACTTCTTAGGCCTACCTCTACCCCAGGGTCTCACACCTTCTAACTGGGGCTTCTATACTTCTCCTCTAAACATACCCGAACCATCTCAATCTCGCATCCCGCATCTTATCCTCCACTCGGGCCAAACCCACCTTATCCCGAATAACTTTATTTCTTATCTTATCTAACCTGGTATGCCTACACATCCACCTTAATATGCTCATCTCAACTACTGTCATATTCTGAACATGAGAGTTCTTGACAGGCCAACACTCTGCTCCATACAACATAGTCAGTCTAATTACTACCTTGTAAAAATTACCTTTAAGTTTTAGCGTCACCATTTTATCACACAAGACACCGGAAGCGAACCTCCAAGTCATTCATCCTGCTCCGATACGGTGCATGATATCTTCATCAATCTCCTCATTACCTTGTATTATAGATCCAAGGTACTAGAAACTATCTCTCCTGGGGATGTGTATCAAGCCTCATACCCATGTCCGCTTCCTGGGTGGAAGCGGTATAACTTCGCTGGACTTGCACTCCAAATACTCCATCTTGGTCCTGCTCAGCTTGACACCTTTAGACTTAAGAGTCTGTCTCCAAAACTCCAGTCTGTCGTCACCTCCTCTTGTCTCGTCAACCAGAACTATATCATCCGCAAATAACATACACCACGACACCTCCCTTGAATGTGCCGCGTTAATGCGTCGACGCCAAACAAAACAAAAACGAGCAAGGGTTGATCCCTGATGCAACTCCATCACAACCGGGAAGTGTTCTGAGTTTCCTCCCGCTATCCTCACTCATATCTTAGCTCCATTATACATGTCCTTAATCATTATAATGTAGGCTATATGCACGCCTTTAGCCTCTAAACACCTTCATAGAACCTATCTCGGGACTTTGTCGTATGCTTTCTCTAGGTCAATGAAACACCATATACAAGTCCTTATTCATTGTCCTATACTGAACTATCAATCTCCTCACCAAATGAATGGCTTCCGTAATCGAACGACCGGGCATGAAACCGAACTGGTTCTCAAAAATAGACACACTCCTCCTCACCCTCCCTTCCCACCCTCTCCTTAACTTTCATCGTATGACTTAGCAGCTTAATACCACTATAGTTATTGCAATTCTGGATATCACCCTTGTTCGTGTACAACGGAATTACCGTACTCCACCTCCATTCTTCAAGCATCCTCTTTGACCTAAAAATGACGTTGAACCTAGAGAGTCATTTCAAGCCTGCCTTACCGCGCTCTTCCAGAATTCTATCGGGTTCTCATCTGGCCAGGTCACTCTACCCCTGCTCATCTTACGCATCGCCCCCTCGACTTCCCCACACCTATACGCCTAACCTCCCATCATTCAAGAGTTTATGGAAGTATGACTGCCACCTCCGCTAATCTATGCTTCCTCCATCAGAACTCTATGCTCCTCGTCTTTTTTGCACTTCTCTATAACTATTAAAATAAAAAATAACTCACCCCTGATCTGGCAGAAAAACAAGGTTTCCTGGGACCTATCATCATATCTCCCCATTGACTAAGTGCATGGATAAAGAATGCATCTTTAAACTCCCAAGTTATGGGTAAAACAGGAGATGATTAAGAAAAACATCCCCCAACCAATGAGTTGAAAGAACATGGGGGAAAACAAATTAAAACGTCCTATTATATCACACATTTGGAACACGATTTCCAAGATCTAAAGCATGGACACAGCAAGACAAGTAGCCAACAAATATTATCTTTTGAAATGTAATTTGTGACAGATACAAACCCTCCACCTAACAATAAGATTTTACTAAGGGATGGCATCTTCTGTGATTTTTTTTTACTGAGGAAACTGCTAATCCCTTTCATACATTTAATGCAGAATTCAAGATAGTAAAACCCCGGTACTTACCTTTGATTTGATTTCATTAAGCACATCACCCACAGTACTCTGCTTAGGCAATCTTATGTTCAGAATTTCAATCTGAAACCAATGTAAAACTCAATTAGAGAAAGCACTAATTAAAGAAGAAAGAAGAAACTTGATCATCTCAGACGCACCTCATCCTTTGTGGAATGATGAAATGCGACCTTGAGTGTCTTCAGACATTGCAACTCTGGCAGAGGGATGTCCAGAACTTCATAATACAGAATATCAGAGATCTGTAAAGGGATAAAAATGACAAATCAGAAAGAACAAGAAAAGAAAATCTGAACAAAGTCCATAGCCGCATGCATCATTGTAAGACAAAATACTGTGCTACTTTGTCATGTTAATTAAAGCATGCAAAAAACACCTATACACTTCCCTATTGAAGTCAATCCATGTATACGAACCTGATTATAGTGGATAAGCATGTCAACCAGATGATCGACAGACCGATACTTAATGGGGTTGGGCTTTGGTTGCTGTGAGTAGCAGTTATGAGGAGTCAGCCTAATTTTTGAAGGATCATCCACACCAAGACGTTGAGCTACTTTGTCCACTACTTCATCATATGTGTTGCTTTTTGCTCTGAATTTCATGAAAGATGGATGAATCATTAGAAGCAAGTGCTTTGTACTACTGCCGGCAAGCCATGAAAACATCATATATACTCACAACTCCAGACAGAAATCAGCTTCCTTTGGTTTCTCCAGAGCTCTAAAATGGACAATCTGTAATCAATTTTTTTCAAATCAAGCAATCAAAATTGATGTCCACAATGGAGACACTATAAAGAACCTGCTGCACCATACACAGGCATCCAGAGAAAATTAGCGTTGAACATTAGCATTCCCCTCCTCAACACACAGGCACCCGTAACCAAAGCAAAAATGGAAGAAGATATATCGAACTAAGATAGAAAAGTACAGTCGCGAGAACGGTAGCCATAATCGGAAGTTGCGACTCACCTGGCGATTTTTCACATATTCCAAAAATGAAGAAACATCCGGGTATCGGACTTGTTCTTCAACTTCAGGAGAAGGTTTCTTCTGAAAGCAAATAATGTCTCCATCTTCAATCTGTCAGAAATAGGAAATTCAGTAAATCTAATCTGAACAACGAAAGATAAACAATTAGCATTAGAGTTGG
>ML377059.1:0-65036 GCA_005239525.1 Nicotiana knightiana | reverse complement strand
AAAAATAAGAGGATATGAAGGAGAGGGGGTGAGGGGGGGGGGGGGGGGGGGGGGGTGACAGGATGAGCAAAAACCTGGCTAAATCGAAAAGAAGCCTTCTTGTCTAGGCGTTCACACATGACAGAAGGTTCAAATTTTATTTCCTGTAGTGGATCAATAACATTAGATATGTAATCATCATGGCATCAATAACAAAAAGAAGGCAGGCATCAATAACAGAAAGAAGGCAGCACTAACACACCTCAAAAAGCTCAATTTCTTGGTCGGGAGCAAATCCAGCCAATTCATTCAGCTTTCCAAGTATATCAGTTGGCTTACTGGAACTCTTCACAAACAGCCTACCAATATAACTGGAATTCCAAATTTAAAAGAAACTGAGCTGCTAAACCTCTACAAGAAAATATGTAGCATGTATTCTCTAATAAAAACATACTTACCGTAGTTCTTCTTTCTCAGGATCATAAAATTTGAAGAAAAGGAGTATATCATCTTTACTTTTTTCAAGTAGAGGAATAGGAAGCAGATCCTGACATTTTTCCATGTAAGTTGTCAGAAATAGCAGACTCAAAAAATACCTGTCGACAGCGAGAACCAAAACTAAGCAACTGGAAATATAATCTTTAGGATATCTAAGGAGGTACCAGCCCATGGTTCACTTCCAAAAACAACTTCAGTTCCGCAGTGTTGGTTTTGTTAGAAACTTCTCTTAACTGCCCAACCTGCACGTGCAAACGGTTCTCTTATATGATAATATTCACAGATTAAGGAAAAGATAAAGGCGAATTCTTAATGAACTGGAGCATCAAGCTCGACAAGGCAAATGGTGAGGGTTGTCATAAAAGCATTGAAGAACAATTAAGCAAGCAATTGGTAAGGAAAATAGAACCATTAACAAGAATATATTTCAACAATGCAATTATCGATATGTTTATATAAAGTAAGAATCACTAGGTGATAAACAAGGATATACTGAAATTTGTTCTACACAACACAAGTGAAAATCTTATTCGCATGATCCAGACAATTTAAAGATCATCAGAAATATGAACAAGAATTAATTTACATGATCAAGATAAACTCTGTATTACATAGAATTATACTATTAAAAAACTTAATTATATACTTGAAAAATATATTATTACCTAGTACCTACCATTCTCATTGTGTCTGCTTTGTTTGACCTAGTGACTAGTCAGATAGTCAAAAATATATTACCTCCAAACCATAAAGTTTTTGAAATATTTTCTACTCCCTCCGATTCAATTTAAGTGTTTTATAGCCAGTTTGGCCAAGCTTTTTTTTGGGCCAAAAGTGCTTTTGGCCAAAAACTGAGGTGTTTGGGCAAGCTTTTAGAAGGAAAAGTGCTTTTGAGGAGAAACAGAAGCAGAAAAATGTAGCTTCTCTCCAAAAGCACTTTTCTGAGAAGCACTTTTGAGAAAAATACACTTAGAAGCAGTTTTCACAAGCTTGGCCAAACACTAATTACTGCTCAGAAGTGCTTTTCAAATTAATTAGCCAAACACAAACCGATTCTCACCAAAAGTACTTTTTTGAAAAGCATTTTTGAAAAAAAGCACTTCTCAAAATAAGCAGATTTTAGAAGCTTGGCCAAACAGACTATTAGTTTGATTAGGCACGAAGTTCAAGAAAATAAAGGAGACTTTTGAATCTTGCGGTCTAAACTAAAGATGTGTGTAATGTACCAAAATGTCGTTTAATTCTTGTGGGCTTAAACAAGTCATGTAAAATATTGGACTTAGAGAGTTACCAAATATGGAAAGAGGCCTTCTTCTTGAAACAGACTAAAAAAGAAAGTAAGACACTAAGAGTATTAAGATAAAATTTGAAATTGAAAGTGATACCACTCATTCAGCTTTTAAATCCACAAGTTTCATCAAACAAAAAGCTTAGTCACTGTTTAACAATATAATGGAATTGATTAATTAGAAATAGAGGAAGCAAGTGATTGACATTAAAAAAAATCCTTCGAATTAAAAGTATCAGACAGAATTAGCAAGCATTCCTGTATTCTGACTAACAACATAATCAGACTCACTTGATACTCTGATTATAATGTAGGCGCAATTTACTTTTAAAAAAATTTGATTAGGTTAGAAGAAAATAAGTAACCAAAACTAGCTATGAAACCACTGCAGGAGGATCAAACTTTTGTAAAAGATAAATACATATTACTAGTTAGTCTAAACATATATTGCGAAAACAACATTCACACCTCCAATAAATTCTCAACTAGTTGAGAGAATTGGATTATAGTTGCGCCAAGGAGTTATGAAAGTACATCCTTAAATAACTCGAGAAAGCTGAATGGGCAAGCTGAATGGGCAAGCCTGCAGAAAATGGTATACCAATAACTACTCCATGATTAGTTGGACAAGGATGCACCCAAGGGTGTAGCCTAGTGCAGTGTTATCAAAGGCACGCTTAAGTTCTGAAGCGAGGCTCAAAACATGTTAAGCGTTTCGCCTTGCTTAGGGGACGCTTCAGTGTTGTCATCAAGGCTCTAAGGCATACTTTTCCTTGCCAATGAGCGTAATCCTGAAGAGACGACACTAAACAATTGATTTCACTTTATAATAAATTTTCTTCAATTTCTTTGTCCGTATATTTGATATTCATGCTTATAGAAATTAATTTTGGACTACACATACATATTTGTAGTTTTCTCCATGTGTGTCTATTATCATTAAAGCTCACGCTTTATTTGCGCTTTGCGCTTAACACTCCAATAGACATTATAGCTTTTTTGCGCTTTCCGCCTTTGATAATGTTGGTGGGCTGAGAACCTGGTCAAATCCTAGCAGAGGCAAAAATACTAGGTGATTAATTCCCATATGTCCAAGTGGATAGAGTTACTTGGTACCTGTTGCTGGTGGGAGGTGGCAGGAATCCCGTGGAATTAGTCGAGGTGCACACAAGCTGCCCGAACACCACAGTTATATCGAAAAAACTCATTTGCACAAGGATATAAAACAAATAGAATAACCTTAGAGAACTTTGCAGAAAATTGAGTATAAACATCAAAGAGCCGATCCAGTTCTTCCACAATTTCGATTTTCTAATATCAAAAGCCGATCCAGGATTTGAACTTTCAGTTAATATTCGAAATTCTACTACATCCAATCTAATTTATTAGGTTCAAAGTCTGTTATTTGTACTTATTTAGTAGGTCTTTGAACATATATATGGTATCTAGGCCAAAGCTATTGGGCTCAGATGAAAACATAGCTCCTCCACTATATCCACCCCTGCCTATTATTTCGTTTAATATTTCTCATTCTACTGAAGTGACATGCATGAAAATGCTAGTGCAGCTCAACGAGAAAGAGACTCAAAACATTTTTCTTCATCACAACAGGGAAGAAAGCACAATCCAGTAAATATTGGTTTAGTGAACCCCTTCCTTTTTATGGATGGAGGAAGGAACAATGTTTATATCTCAGAGGAATTTTACGGACTTTTGAAGCAGTTTCTGGGTTGAAAGTCAATCTGGGGAAGAGCAATATTTATAGCTTTAATGCTGATGACAATATAGAAGAACTAGAAAATATTCTAGGGTGCCAGATGGATAAACTCCCTACAGTTTATCTAAGATTCGCCCTCGGTGTGAGAAGAAATGACCAAAGTATTTGGCAAGGGATTTTGGATACACGTGCTAATAAAATGACTCCATGGAAAAAGCAGTATATATCATTTGGAGGCAGACTAACTCTGATAAATATATTGTGGATGGGAAACCTTGCTACTTAATGTCTTTATTTCCTATGCCTACTGCAATTGAAAAGAAGTTGGACTCCACGAGGAATAAGTTTCTATGGGATGGAAATAATGAAAATAAAAAGATTCACTTAATCAAATGGCAGACAGTTCTCAGTGATCAAACGGGGAGGGGTCTAGGGGTCAGGAACTTGAGACTTCATACGATGTTCAAGTGGTTGTGGAGATTTCATAGGGATGAAGAAGCAGATTAGGTGAAAATAATTGAATTTATTTATAGTAGTCGACAAGGATGGAATCCCCCTTTCAGTAGCATGTATACTAGAGGGGGGAATCTGGAAAGAGGTATGCAAACTATGGGAGGAGCTCAAGTAGTTTACTAGCCTGGAGGTGGGCAATGGAAGAAACATTAAATTTTGGATTGATTTATGGAATGGTGAGAAACTTTTGAGAAATAAATTCCCTGTTTTATTTAACTGCTGCAATAATAGGGATGGAGTTGTGGCTGATTTATATTCAGATTCTGGCTGGTGGATAAACTTCAGAAGGAATTTGAATGATTGGGGATAGAAAATTTCTGTCAGCTGCTCCTTCAGTTGAGTTCTACCCACATTGATCTTGGTAAGAAGGATTCATTAATATGGAATGCTAGTAATGACAGAAAGTTCTCAGTCAAAAGCTGTTATAATTTGCTAAGGAAAAATGCAAGTCACTGGGAACTTAATTGGCCTGGGAAAGTGATTTGAAGGAATAAAGCTCCTGTAAAGGCTGCGTGTTTTGGTTGGACTGCTGCTTGGGAAGCTTGTCTACCCAAAATAATCTTCAGAACAGTGGCTTTGTTCTTTGTACATGCTATTTGTGTGAAGAAGAACGGGAGACTACAGATCACCTTCTTTTGCATTGTAGATATGCTAGTCAGTGCTGGGATCTTTTCTTCAATATATGTGGGATTTCTTGGATGTCAGGCCCTATGAATAGTTGGCAGCATCAGAAGACACATAAAGCTCTTAAACAGATTTGAAGAACCATACCTCTGTGCATATTCTGGACTATTTGGCTAGAGTGAAATAGCGCTTGCTTTGATGGGCAGAAATATCATATCTTTAGAATAAAAATTAAGTGTTTGCATAATCTAATTCCTTGGTGTAATAGTAGTATGGTAGATAGTATTGATCATTACATGGACTTTATGGAGTTCATAAGAAAATGCTATAAATAACTGCATGGATATTCCCAGCAGTTTGTATTTCTTTTTGCTACCATCTTGGTACTCATTTCATAAATCTTTACCTTTTTAAAAAAAAAATCACTAAAACGAAGCAGAATAAGCTTTCCGGAGTTGTTCTAAACCTTACTTTCTAAACTAACCCTAACAGCTTTAGTAAGTTTTTTCCTACACGAGATCTATTTCCCTCAAATCACAAGGTCAATTCCGAGATGAAGCAACTTTACAGCGAGCTTATCAACCAAAAAAAACTGAAGCACTTCAATGGAACGTTTAAGCTTCGATATCAATGCAAACTCTAACATAACTCAAAATAGGTTGCTAGAGATCTCTGTTTTAATTAAATATACTTAACCAAGAAGGCAATACAACATCATTACATGTATTTCGCTTGCAACACACCAACTCAAAAAAGGACCAAAAAATGTATTGCCTTGCCGGAGGTAGTCAGTCAATTTAACATCGGGGTAACCAAATGAATCTCTTATACTCTCACCAGCAGATACTAACATACAACTGACACCAAGTGACAAATCACACAAGCATTTCCACTGAGCATGTTAGAGTGTCAAATATTAGTTAAGAGAAGTTGTTGTCTTCTTATATGGTGTTGGACAACCCTTGCCTCATGAGCTAACATTTGGGATTGAGTTAGATCCAAGTTCCATTGTATTAACATGGTATCAGAACCAGACCTATTTGCATCCTGGTTTACCCAATGCTGGCTCCATTGTCTTAACATGGTATTAAAACTAGAACTTACTGTTTGTAGTTCCTCCTGTGGACTCAATGGACGATTAGGCCGATAAGTGTGATTTTGCCGCTTTGCCCAAATCCAGAAACGCTGAAATGGAACAGGTATTCCCAATTCCTTTGCAACTTCCTCCTGCAACAACCAATAATTTGGTTAGGTATCCGTATTTCAAAAATTTAACATACGTAAGATATTTACAGATATAATAGTAATACAAATGGCCAAAAGTAACATAATAAGAGAGAGGCATTCAGAAGGAGAAATTAGTACAGTTTTCCTACGCCAGCAGCAACTAGGAGGAGGAGAAATGCTTCATTGATGCAAGCATCATTAATTAGGTTAAGCAAATTATGCTTATGGAAATCTAATGGTTTAAAGAAACATATGTTCCAAGTTACTGAAACAAAATTTTCAACTCTCATATTTCTATCATTACAACCGCTTTAAATCTCTCATCAGTTAGAAAATGAAGAAATTCACACATCATGAAGGATGATGTGATATGTTATGCCGTTACAGGAAAACCAACAAAAATCACACGTTGGTATGACCTCAAGGCTCTTGAAACAGCATACAGTTCACCGATAAGGAACCAAAAAGATTGAGGAGAAGAACAAAAAATTGCCTACAACCTAGAATCAAAAGGCATTCAGAAAAAAGTATCACCCCTTGGCTTTTGTTACATTCTACATTCCTTCTGGCATAGTTTATACAACTGGCAACCTCTGCAAATCATATTTGTTTGACTTCACAGGCTTCAATTTCTGATCTACTTTGGCACTTCTGGTATGCAACCTATTGTTCTTTTTGTGAAAAGTTAAGTAAAATGTAAAAGCAACTTATTTTTCTTCTTATGTTGTGTAACTGCGGAGACTTGCTTCCGGTGTTTTGTGTGATAAGAAAGTGCAGCAAAACTTAAAGGTAAGTTCTACAGAGTAGTGGTCAGGCCGACTATATTGTATGGGGTTAAGTGTTGGCCACACAAAAAAATCTCCCACCAAATCTCTCAGGGGTGCTACAGTAGAAATATATCCTTGTTTCATTTAAGTTTGCAGATAAGGCATAGATGAGGTCCAGGTCAATCTGGATACAATGCATCATTTCACCTGAGTTAGCAATGACAAACACAAAGTAATCAGTACCTTGAAAAGGTTAAAAGTCATTTGTTTCTGAATCCGAAAGCTATGAACTTTGTCATGATCCACAAGATCAAAATATATCTCCCTTCCAATCTGTTCCTTAAGATCCTCATCGCGTGCAACCTACAAACACGAGTGGATTCAACACAACATTTTGTAGGAGACAGATCAATTTTTAATGAGGAATTTAACTTCTCAAAATGACCTTGATAATTGTATAAAGGTGGGCCTGCGCTTTGTATCTTCTCTTGTCCTCTTTCTCTTCTTGTTCTTTCTTTAACCTTATCTAAAATGATCAAAAAGGCATTTATTTATATGTAAACCGAGTAAACGGTGTAGACAATATATTTCTAGATCAGGCAAACCTTAAAACTTACTCTCAGATGTTCTGCAATGTCCTTCTCATCCACATCACATATTATTTTATCCTTGTCGCTCTCACGTATGTAAACCAGCATGTAAGCATTTGAGTATTTTGTAAACTTAAAGGGAGCGTTATTGAAACCTGGATTTGTCTGTGGCAACTGTTGCACAAAAGCAAAAGTGAATCCAAACCAAAGTATGGACACAGAAACGCAAAGTTATAGAATCATTGAGACATACCTCCTCCTCACCACCATACTGTTCCTCTAAAGCCCTCTTCATGTCTTCTTTTGTCACCCGTTCATCATCAAACTTGTACCTATCATAGAACAACAGATCACATTGAACAGAGTTTACCAGCATTGGCTAAATATAGCTGTCTACTGAAAACTCAAATGACATTGACTTTAATTGTCTTACCCACAAAAGCATGCCTTTTCACATATAAGAACTACCTAGTAACAGTCTCTTCATGATATCTGACCCCACAACAAAGCTATACATGTAGATGCAGCCCCTCTTCTCATCACCCCACCCAAACCAACTCAGCTCTTTATTAGCTTACGGCTACCTCTCCTCTAGTTTATGAATATTAAGCTGCCAAAATTTTATGTTAAAATATCACGGCAACATACATTGTTTAAAACTTCCATTATAAAGACCTCCACTACACTTGTTTCTTGGTAAAAGGTCGACCAAGAAAATATGATTTCAGTTGAAATTAATGACATATTGCCAAAACTTCCCTTCTCCCACTTGATCAGTATGACAGTATCATTCTTCTTGATATAACATTAGCCTTAACTTTAATTTGTTATTATTCCGTGTAAAATCCTAATTTATCTTTAAAAATAGTTTCCAATTATATTCTTATTAAGTAATAATATCAGGAACACGTGCTGAAAATACCAATTTAAACTTCTCAAAATTCCTTTCCACCCAGCTAACAGAAGCAAGACGTCATGATAGAGAAATATTTCTCTACTGGCTGTATAATTGAACTAATTCCAGACTGTCTTCCTTAGATAGAATTCAGAATATAAAATTATTTATTTCTGACTCACGAGAAGTGCTAAAACGTGTTTGCTCTTCAACGAGAGAAATACAAAAAAAGAAATGAAGTATACAATTTTGTTAGGAAATTGGAAGAAAAAACTGAAGGTCACTACAGAAGGAGAAGGAAGAAACAAATACAAGTAATCAAGGAAGGATATAATTGCCATGCTAATATATGGTCCTTTTTAGTCAAATGGCTGTCAGTTTGAGTTTCTATAAACAGGAGAGGAGGTGTATCTTGTAATCATACTAAACTAGACGAAAGTGAGCTGTTACAACAACAGAATCTTAGAAATAGAGGTGACGAAGGTACTTTTGGATTCTCCTAGAGCTCAAAATTCTTATAGTATATAATATTACATACATCAGTGATTTCTGAATGCATGAGCAAAGTCGTGTCACAGGGTTATGTGCCTGTCAGCGAGTCTAAGTGGGGGATTAAAAGAAATATAAACAGAGGCAAAGGAAAGCATACCATTGATCTGATAACGTTGGCCTGATGAAAGCATAATAATGTCCACCATGCACCCCACCACTATGAACCAAAACACTGAGAAAGAGAAAAGAGCCAGAAAACGCAGTTAGCCTAAAAATAAAACTAATGTCACCATAACATTATCATATACTAACCAAGGTCGGATTCATCTAGGTAAGTCCATAAGCACAAAATATAGTGGCTAGAATCTGTAGTTTATCTCATTTCATTAAAGAGAAAAGAAAAACATTTTGAGTACCTGGCATCTAACAACAGATTATGTCTAAAACATCAGAATATGAAAAGCATCCACATCCATTAAACAAAATTGTGATAAACAATCTATTAACGAGTTAGCCAAACCTCTCAACAGGAGTGTGCACTAATTTGGATTAAACCGATAAACCAGACCAAATAGAAAATTATGGTTTTTGGGTGTGGTTTGGATTAATAAATTTAAGATTTTTGGTTTTCCATATAGCTTCGAATTTCTCGAAATAAAAACTGAAAACAACAGAGTACTTACCTACTATCTAACTAGAGAATTTAAATATCTTATGCTTACATAGTTAGGATTAATAAATTTGCTTAAACCTGAACATTTTTTCCAGAGTTCCGGTCTTTCTTTTGTTTTTCTCATTTCCTTACTTCCGCAATTGTGAGCTACTTAATGATTGGTGTTAGAATAGTTATGTGAATGTGTGTAATTAGTCCTGGTCCCTTATGTAATAGGAGTAGGTTATGTGTTATGTATACATATAAATAGGGCTCATTGTAACAAAGAATATTAATCAATAGATTTTTATCCCGTGCATTCTCACATGGTATCAAAGCAATCATGAGAGATTTATCGCTGTGCATAAATTCCAGCGATTCCGGGAAGAGAAATCAGTCATCGGAAGCCTTTTTCCGGCAACTTTTCCAAGGTTGTTTGCGTCTGCGTTGTCTCTGTCAGTGTTGGGCAAAAATCCAACACTACCACAAGAATCACCACTGTACGCCAACCAAACCCCAGTAAAAACCTCCAGCAGAAGCCTCCTCACGCGCCACCAGAAGCTCACGCGCGTGAGCTCACGCGCCAGTGCGTACAGCCACTTCCGGCCATTTTTTGAAAAGTTTCTTCAGAACAGTTGGTTTGTCTACCAATTCCGACCACACCCGTACGGTTTTTGTTTGATTCTGACCACGTTGAGTTTTTTCCGGCGTGAACAATGATTTTCAGAAAATTTTCTGATTTTTCTGGCGTTAATAGTAATTTCCAGAAGGATTTTCGATTTTTCCAGCGTGAACGTTATAATGTCATTCGTATTAGAAGCATTAGACTCATAATCCGTTGGATCCAATCCATTGAATCCAAATCCAGATTGTTTTTTTACCGGATTATATTGAGTTCCTTCAGTACAAAGCACGTAAACAAACATTATCAGGATTAGTCTCCGTTGTTCCAACGGATAGTAGCGTGACTTGTGTCTACCAATCTTCAACCTCTGAGTCTTGGGTCATTGATTCAGGTGCATCTGATCATATTTCTGGTAACAAATCTCTTTTCACTAATATTTCATATTATCAATCTCTTCCAAATGGCCAATGGGTCTCAACCATGGCAACTGCAATAGGTCAAGCAAGTCCACCTCCTTCTTTACCTTTAGACTCAGTTCTTTATGTTCCCCATAGTCCTTTTAGTCTCATAGTCGTTAGTCGCTTAGCCAAAATAACTTAAATCTATTGTTTTATTTCTTGATGACCTTGTTTTTATACAGGAACGCAGTACGGGGCGGATCATTGGTACCGGTTGTGAATCAGATGGACTTTATTACCTTATCCTTGCAAAATCACATGGACTCACATCTTGTCTTCCTTCAACTTGTCCCGTTACTGATTCACCGGATTTATTGCATAAACGGTTGGGACATCCCAGTTTGTCAAAAATTCAGAAAATGGTACCTGGCTTATCTCACTTGTCCACTCTAGAGTGTGAGTCATGTCAGCTCGGTAAGCATACCCGCTCTCATTTCCCGCGGCGTCTTGATAATCGAGCAGAGTCACATTTTACTTTAGTCCATTCAGATGTTTGGGGTCCTAGTCGGGTCAGTTCTACCTTGGGATTCCGCTACATTGTCAGTTCCATTGATGATTATTCCAGGTGCACTTGGATATTTTTGATGAAAAAACGATCTGAGTTGTTTTCTATTTTCTAGACCTTCCACATTAAAATTCAAAATCAATTTGGGGTTTCTATCTGCATATTTCGTAATGATAATGCCCTAGAGTATTTGTCTTCCCCATTTCAGCAGTTTATGAACTCCCATGGGATTATTCATCAAACATTTTGTCCGTAAACATCCCAACAAAATGGGGTAGCTGAAAGAAAGAATAGATATCTTATTGAAACTGCTCGTAACCTACTCATACAATCTCATGTTCCGCTGCGTTTTTGGGGGGATTCAGTTCTTACTTCTTGCTATCTTATTAATCGTATGTCATCTTCAGCTATCCAGAATCAAGTTCCATTCCCTGTCCTGTTTCCCCACTTACCTTTGTTCTCTCTTCCACCCCGTGTTTTTGGGAGTACGTGTTTTATTCATAATCTTACTCCAGGAAAAGATAAGTTAGCTCCTCGTGCTCTTAAGTGCATATTTCTGGGTTACTCGAGAACGCAAAAGGAATATCGATGTTATTCTCCTGACCTCCAGCGGTTTCTTATGTCTGCTGATGTTACCTTCTTCGACACCCAATCATACTTCACTGGTCCAGGTAATCATTTAGATATTTCTGAGGTGCTACCAGTTCCGTCTTTTGGAGATCAGTCACTATCTCCCATTCATCTTCCTCCATAGCTCCAGTTGCAGCTCCACCACCTAGTCCAGTTCCACCAACTATAGCTTTACTGCCACCACCTAGTCCAGTTCAACATTCTACAGCTCCACCACTACTGACTTATCATCGTCGTTCGCGCCCAGCATCAGGCCCATCTGATTCACGTCCTGCATCTGACCCTGCTAATACTGCGAACTTGTCTCCTCTTAGTCAACTGATTGCACTACGAAAAGGTATAAGGTCCACACTTAATCCTAATCCCCATTATGTCGGTTTAAGTTACCACCATTTGTCATCATCCCATTGTGCATTAGTATCATCTTTGTCCTCTATTTCCATCCCAAAGTCTACAGGTGAAGCACTGTCTCATCCCGGGTGGCGACAGGCTATGATTGACGAGATGCCTGCTTTACATATGAGTGGTACTTGGGAGCTTGTTCCTCTCCCTTCGGGTAAATTGACAGTTGGTTGTCGTTGGGTGTATGCAGTCAAAGTTGGTCCAGATGGCCAGGTTGATCGACTCAAGGCTCGTCTTGTTGCCAAAGGGTATACTCAGATATTTGGACTCAATTACAGTGATACTTACTCTCTCGTAGCTAAAATAGCATCAATCCGCCTTTTTCTATCCATGGTTGTTGTTCGCCATTGGCCTCTTTATCAGTTGGACATTAAGAATGCTTTTCTTCACGGTGACCTTGAGGATGAGGTTTATATGGAGCAACCACTTGGTTTTGTTGCTCAGGGAGAGTCTAGTGGCCTTGTATGTCGGTTGCGCCGGTCCTCTATGATCTAAAGCAATCTCCTCGAGCCTGGTTTGGTAAGTTCAGCACAGTTATTCAGGAGTTTGGCATGACTCGTAGTGAAGCTGATCAATCTGTGTTTATGGCATTCTGCTTCAAATCTCTGTATTTATCTGGTCGTTTATGTTGCCGATATTGTTATTACCGGCAATATGGGTGTTTAACGAGTGGGCCGGGCCGGTCTGGGTTGGGAAAAAAGGTAACCGGTCGGTTTCCAATCCGGGCCGATTACGGGTTTTTCAATACCGGGCTTAATGAGTCCGGGTCCATCCGGGTAAAAAATCAACCGGAAGGGTTACGGGTCCAAGGGGCCGGGCCGGGTTAATGTAATTTTTTTATTTTTTTTTTGTGTTTTGTATAACTAAAGTAAAAATATAAACAAAAAAAACATCTTACAAAAATAACGTTAGAATAGAGGATGCAAAGACTTTAATGAAGATAATAGAATACAATGAAGATGGAAAAAAATTGCACTTATAATTTGCAAGTTCAAACTTGCAAATTAGAGTTTACATTTAATACTTCAAATTAAAGTTCAAACCTGCACTTATCGTTGCATAATAATACTTCAAATTAATCTAACAAACTAAAACATTAAGCATAATACGTCTTATAATTTTAAAATAACACAAATTGTCACAAATCAACTTAAAATCTTAAATACGAATTTCTGTAGAACGCTCACGACAACTCTTCATATGCCTCCTTAAACAGCCTGTGGCCTCCCACTTTCGATGAAGATTTAAGACTCAACCATAGTTCTTACACTTTACTTTGTGAACTTCATATTCTTCTACCACCTCAAAATGTTCCCAATCATAAGAGCGCACTCTAGAATCACGGGGCATGATTTAACTTGAATTGAGAAATTGAGTTTGAGAAATGAGAGATGAGTGAAGAAATGAAGAAGAGGGGGAGTGTATTTATATTTTATAGTTTTTCAAAGGGCTAAATAAGTAATTACTAAAAGTATATTTTTTAAAAAAAATTGCCCAAAAAAGGGTTATTCTTGCAAAAATATATGTTGGGCAACAGTCAAATTTGAAGGCCAATGGTCATATGACTTTAAAAAAAAAAATTCAAATTTATAGCCGTTGAATTGGTCCGGGCCGGTTACCGGTTCAACAGTATTTTTCATTGACCGGGTTTGATCGGTCCGGTTAACCGGATTTTTTTTAAACCCCCCACCCTCCTAACCCAGCCCCTTAACTACCGGTCCAGGCCGGTCCAGGTTACAACCGTTCTGGGCCGGTCCGGAAACGGGTCAACCCGGGCCGTTAAAAAGGCTTAACCAGCAATGATCAGGATGGTATTAGTAAGCTGAAGCAACATCTCTTTCAGCACTTTCAGACTAAGGATCTGGGCATATTAAAGTATTTTCTGGGTATTGAGGCCGCTCAGTCTAGCTCAGGTATTGTGATCTCACAACGGAAGTATGCCTTAGATATTCTTGAGGAGACAAGAATGACAGGTTGTAGACCCGTTGACACTCCGATGGATCCGAATTCTAAACTTCTGGCAGGACAGGGGGAGCCTCTTAGCGATCCTGCAAGATATAGGCGGTTGGTTGGTGAATTAAATTACCTCACAGTCACTAGGCCTGACATTTCCTTTCCTGTGAGTCAGTTTATGGATTCTCCCTGTGATAGTCACGAGGATGCAGTTGTCCGCACTCTTCGGTATATAAAATCAGCTCCAAGCAAAGGTTTATTGTTTGAGGATCGAGGCCATGAGCATATCATAGGATACTCAGATGTTGATTGAGCATGATCACCTTTTGATAGACGTTCTATGTCTGGATATTGGGTCTTAGTAGGAGGAAATTTGGTGTCTTAGAAGAGCAAGAAACAAAATGTGGTTGCTCGGTCTAGTGCAGAAGCAGAATATTAAGCAATGGTTATGGCGACATGTGAACTAATTTGGATCAAACAGTTGCTCAAGGAGTTGAAATTTGGTGAGGTTAGTCAGATGGGACTTGTGTGTGATAATCAAGTTGTGCTTCATATTGCGTCAAATCCAGTGTTCCATGAGAGAACTAAACACATTTAGATTGACAGTCACTTTGTTAGAGGAGATATTGCTACAAAGTTTGTGAAATCGAATGATCAGCTTGCAGATATTTTCACTAAGTCCCTCACTGGTCCTCGTATTAACTGCATATGTAACAAGCTCGGTACATGTGATTTATATGCACCAGCTTGAGGGGGAGTGTTAGAATAGTTATGTGAATATATGTGATTACCCCTAGTCCCTTATGTAATAGGAGTAGGTTATGTGTTATGTATACATATAAATAGGCTCATTGTAACATAGAATATTAATCAATAGATTTTTCTCCCGTGCATTCTCACAGTTGGCTCGGAAGTGTGGAACTTAGAGAAAAACTAATGTAAATGTATAATCAAATAATACTTACTTTATTTATTTGTAATTTTGTATTGAGTACTAAGATTCTATCTTTCTTTATTTGTTTTCTATAGTTTGTCATTTTTGATAGTGTGAAATATGGAAGTGAGTTAAGCATCTGGATGGTGGTTTCATTTTCCATTATTTCTTGGTCATAGTGATTTCCTGATGGTTTATTTTCCTATGTTTCTTGGTCATAGTGAAAATTAAAAAGGATGGTCTTCAAAATATAAGAAAAAATAATTATTAGTTTGCTTGATAAAATATTTATTTAAGTATCTCTCTTCCATCAAAAAACTCCTTAAGACAATCCACATTTTGTTGTTTCACGAAATTTTCTCTTTTTCCAGAAAGCATTTAAATTACAATAAGTTTATGACCCCGTCTAGTTTGTAGTTACTAATCCATTCAGTACATCGATGTGGTATGCTCAAAATTTGCGATATACATTATTTTACTCAATCTCATAGCTAAATAAGCATTAATAATGATAGCATTTAAAAAAGAGAAAAGTTGTACTTTCTAAATCCCAAAAGAAGCAGAAAAACCAAACCGCAAAGAGAGAAATATAAGAAACCGAACCATAAAGAGAAAAACAGAACTAAGCCAGTTCAACTTGGACTAGATTACATTTATTCAAAACCAAGAAGACCGAATCCAAATAATACAAAACCAAATGCAGGTCCAACCTCTCAGAACAATGAGATACCATTTATCGCTATGTCTTAAACATAAAACTAGCAGTATGGTTGAGACACAACTAGATTAACATATACTCCCTTTATCCAATTTTATATGATACATTTCCATTTCCAAACGTTCCAAAACATTAGACACCATTTCACTAATAGTATAATTACATACAACTTTGAGTGATTAATGAAGTGGGTGCAAATCTTCGAGACCAAGGTTCAAATCCCAATAGAGATTAATACACTACGTGATTTCTTGTTATCTGCCTAAACCTTGGTGGGCAAAGTTGCCTGGCACTTGTGCTAGTGGGAGATAGCAAGGTAGGTGCATGCAAGTTGGCTCAGACACCATCGATATTGATATCAAAAATAAAACCAACATTTAATCCATTACTTTTAATAATTTCTCCCATTATTAGACAAGTCAAATCATTATATTAAACTTCGTGGGACATTCAATAGTGTCAACCAAGATGGGATAGAGTAATGTATTAAAATAATGAATGCTTTATAGCCACAAGCATGTTTAGATGATACCTACTTGGTTAAAAGCACAAATAATTCAGACATCAAACTGCAGGTATGTTTGCAGCAACTATGTTATACACAAAAAGTAAGAAAATCAAAGGAACATGTGTTTATTTGTCATTGCGTGTTAGTTATGTTGGGGGGTACATGCAATGGGGAGAGAGAATAAACAGAGAGAGAGAGAGAGAGTTAAGTTTACCTATGAAGTGTATAGAGGTTTCGAACACTCCTGTCTGCATCGGGAGATAAATATTTGCCATTCTCCCTATCAAGGTCAAGTTCCAGAGGAAATTCGTAGCGGTCATTTATCTGTGTGCCATAGAAGGAAACATTATCAAGGTGCCATAGAAAGAACCTAAACACCATGAGGGTGTTTGGATTGGCTTTTAGGCCGGTGAAATCAGCTTTTAAGCTCTTTTTAGCTTTTTTAGTGTTTGGCAACATCAAAAAGTGCTTAAAATAAGTTAAAAACAAATAAGCCAAAAGCAATAAACTGGGCAACCCCAACTTATTGTTTTTTCGCTTAAAAGCTATTTATGTTGAAAAGCCATTTTTTTTAAGCAAATCCAAATGTACTCCATAATTACAAGACTAAATACTCTTTCATTTATATTAGGGGAATACTTAAGCAACGTTCCAGACGCAAGATATTTCCTGCATTACATGGACTCCAGTATGGGAATAAATGTAGAAAGAGTGAGGACAAGTATCTGACATAGATAAATCAATTTTAAGCATGTTTTATTTTGAAGGATATGAATGAAGTATCCATACTTTGTTGCAGCCACTTAACACAGGTATGTCAAGGCACATTAAGAATCCACATAATATAGGACATTTCACAGTGGATGATGTTTAACAGTGAAAACTAAAGTTCTCAGTTTCCGAAGTTCAAACATAAATGGCAAACTATTAGTTGCATACTAGTAAGAGGTGTCATCTGGGTTGGTGCTTCATAAAGGTAATAGTCAATCACAAGAACTATTAGGGGTCAATCGACACATTATATAAGAAGGAGTAATAGTGAAATTACCTTACATATTACATTTTTTGATAGTTAGAAAGAAATCATATAACAAATAGTCATAGTAAAAGTTCCGGTGATATCCTTTCACTGGTAGAAAAGATTTATGAACATAGACAGAACAGCACCCACGTTAGCCAACTGTAGTCCTAAAAATAAGAAACTCTATCATCGAAAATACCCCCCCGCCCCCCTGACCTCCAAACATCACACTGAAAAAGTAAATACTGTGGTTCTCGACTTTTGACAGATAATGA
The DNA here is from genome assembly GCA_005239525.1 of Nicotiana knightiana. Classification (NCBI taxonomy): domain Eukaryota; kingdom Viridiplantae; phylum Streptophyta; class Magnoliopsida; order Solanales; family Solanaceae; genus Nicotiana; species Nicotiana knightiana. The sequence continues at coordinate 47,765 of ML377059.1, read as the reverse complement.
ACCCAAGAAAAATCCTTTGTGACTGACGCTTGTCCACCTTGATTTTCTTACTTTGTAATTTCTGATTTTTTAATGCTTTCTCTTTCTACATTTTCTCATTAGCAAGCCAAGTGCGGTCCCTGAAGATGTATACTATAAATGCTTGAAGCAAAAAATAAGAAATGACACCATTCCCTGTAGGGAAAATACGAAACCACCATGAGCCAAACCAAACTGGCAATAGAAAAAAGTAAAGTATAAAGTCATCTAGAAAGAATAGAAATCAGAAGCCGACAAACTTGCAAGTACTAACCTTAACCATTGTATCTCGCATGAAATCATATTCAAACCGCTTTAACTGAAGCTGGAGAACTGGAGGAAAGTCAATAAACAGTACACCCTTCTTAGCATCCTGAAATAAAAACAAGAATCCACCTTTGTAACAGAAACAAGCCAACAATACGACACAGTTTGTGGCTTAAAGAAGTCCGTTGCGACACTCTATCTTAGTCTCTGAATTTCTTATGAATTAAATGCAGAAAGCTCTTAGAGGTTCAACACATCGGCACCCTACTCCTTCTCGTACTGGTGATATCTTTCACAATTGCATTTTAGACCCGACCTTAGCCTCCGCCTCAGTCCCCTCAAATAAGATGTCCCCCCTTAGACTAAACATATTATTCCCCATGCATTTTGCAATCTTCAGTTACATGTGATATCCCATATAACCGCACCCCCACCATCCCCCAAAAGACTGAAAGGAAAAGGAAAGGCGGAATCAAGCTCCAAAATTTAGTGCCTATCCAGTCCAGCAGATTGAAACTTTTATTGCTTTCTCACAAAGATATCACATGTGTAAGGTTATTAATAAATCACGAGCTCAAGTTCAGGGGTCTTGGGTTTGAAGTATCCAACGACCACCTTAAGCTTCTACTTTACAATACCGTATTTCTGGAGAAAACAAATGGTCACCATACTTAAGATACAAGCTAGGGACATCCCCACCAATTAAAGCCATCAATTAAATGCTAATAGTAGGAGTACAAAACCTGCAAACCATGTTCTTCAGCATGGTACTTGTTATCGCCTTCTAGACGTTCAACTTCTACATACTTGTCAAAAGAGGCATAAACATCCCGACAGCCTTTGACATCAAGTTGAAGATCTGCAGAAGTGCATAAAATGAGTAACGGTAAGTCTATGAACAGGCCAGTTATAATTCTACAGAAAACACAACTATATATAGATACCATAAAATGACTCTTTTCTCGTCGATTTAAAGTCCACATTAATACATTCGATGTAATTCATGTGGTGGCCCTCAAATAACTTCTGAATTGTCCCTTCCACAACCGTGCCCTGACCAAAGCAATTATTAGAAGATCCAACAAGAAGTCGAGAATGAGCAAGTCATATTTTTTGTATTATACCTTCATCTTGTCTTCGAGCTTTTCACACAAAACTCTATTTAGTTCTTGCACATCATGCTGCATAAATGAATCATAAGTGTCCCAGCCAAAGGATTTTGTTAATTCTTTTGTTGCCACACTCGTATCACTGTACTGGAGCTTATAGAATAAACTCTGCAGAGCCAATGGAATGCTCCCTGAAGGCATATCATTCTCTGTAGTCGGCATATGGTACACAGCCTGATGAATTATAATCAGGGTGAGAATAACTTCATTCAAGAAAACCAGTGCCGAGAATCTACAATTTCTAAATAACTTAAAACGCAATTCAACCTTTCTAAAGTAGGGAATATGGTATTGGGTTTGTAGGAGAGAGTTCATGTAACAAGTAGCTCCCTGATTTTTAAGCCCAACATATCCAGTCTCCTTCTTCGAGTCATATGTCCAGTAATCAATGACCTTACGTACAGCAACATCAGCTTCAATAACAACTCTATCATTTACAAGATATCCCTTGTTGGTATCATAAAGCTCACTTAGAAGCATGAAAGATGTGAAGCCCCAGTCACTCTCTCTTTGGTTAAACTGGTGTTGTGTCTCTGCAAACCAATAAGAGTCCAAATGAAATGAGGATAAAAAGACACGATCATTCTACATTAACTGCCATTTTAGGTTTCCCCGAGTGCAAAATGAGCAGGATGTTCTTGGTTTGCATTCTCACAATCAGGCCAATCTTTTATACAAAATCGTAAACACTAATCCGACATAAGTTTCACTAGACAATGCAATTGCTTGGATACAGTCAAATGCTCAAGAGCCTTTTTCTTGCAAATTTCCGTTTAAAGTGCGTTGTTTACAAATTTATGAGATCTTGAATCAAGAAGCAGAAATTCTCGACTTCAAAAGTTAGGTCCACACAGAAAGTTCTCCATATGTTATGTAAGTGTGTGTATGTATGTGTGTGTGTGTATATATACACACACAAATTTATATATATATTATTAGTTTCTCAGCACATGTGATACCCGTGTATGCTGATTCATATAGTAATGCACGTGTATGTTGAGTCATATAGTACACGCTTTTGAATAAGAATATAATAGTACACGCTTTTGTAAAATAATATAAACGCACGGGTATGCCGAGTCATATAGTACACGCTTTTGCAAATAATATTAAATATTATTAAAATAAAATTGATAAATAACTATACATGAAAAGATAAAATAGAAGCTTTTCTTAATGATCAATGGATCATCATATGACGACTTTTTTGTGTCAAGATCAAGATGATTGAATATTGTTTAAACCTACAAAATAAATAATTAAAGTTTAATTAGATACATGTGATTTTGGGATCACGTATTAAAAAGGTTGGTTGCCACTGTAAGTAATTACTTATTGTGAGGCTTTAGTCCCATCCCTTTTGAGAACTCTACAACTTGCTTTTGGCAAGTCTTTTCGTTAACGGATCCGAAAATGTACTTGAACAATGAACAAAATCCAGCTCGATTACTCCATTTTTGAAATATTTAACTTGGAATTGTTTTGTACCTCGAGCTGGATGTACCCGTTTGCTCATTTGAGTCCTTTGTTTGAATTTGCAATAGCAATTGTTGCGCCGTTTCATTTAGGCTTATCATCTCAAAATTTCATTTATCAAAAATGAGAAATACATGTTTACTTGTTATAAGATTTCTATTTCATGAAAATATTCATTTGAATGAAATTTCTCACACATCATCCTAACCAATTCAGAAATATGATATGCCTCCTCATGTTAAAAAATTATTGTATGACCAAACCATCTGAAAATAAGCATAAGTCTCGAATACATTATAACATCATGAGACACAAAAACATTTTACACCACTTTTGAGTTGCAAATAATTCACACGCAACTTAAAATAACCCTCGCATTTTATATTAACACATGAACTTCAAACCATTTTAATCCTACTATGCGTGATCCACAAGGTAATATCAATATGATTTGATATGCACATTTTATCATGAAATAGGAACATCTAAGATGCGTCCGGTAAGTGTCAACTTGTAACTTTATTATTAAATAAGTTATGCCCAAAATTGGACTGAGCATTATATATTATATCAATAGTTGATGGCCTATGGGAAACAACCTCTCTATTTCACACAAGATAGGGATAAGGTTTGCGTACACCCCACCCTTCCCAAATCCCACTTGTGGGATCACACTAGTTATGTTGTTGTTGTTGTTGTTCTTATTATTATAATCTCAAAATGACATAGCAACTTTCAAGTATGAGATATGATCTTTCCGAATAATACCATTCATGTATATAATTCTATTACTTGAAAGAGATCTTTATATGATTTCATGCATGTATTTTATATGTATGTCAACTAATTTGCATTATGACAAAGAAATAATAATAACTTTTAAACAAATATTATCATAATCATAACACATATGTATGTTCAGTTAAATATCTTGAGATCGTCATTTTGGTGATTGTCTCCCCTATTATTTATAGAGGTTGAACTTTATCAAAAGTCACATGAAGTAGTAATAGATGAGAAAATAATAAGTGAACTTAAGAAAGTAGAACCTGACTTAAGAAAACGCAAAGTACAAATTTTAATTTTCTATACTAAAACTGAAAACTACATTAAAAGTTAAAATTATGATCTATAACCACTTTAAAAATGTAAAGTAGTCCTTTTTGGCAAACAAAGTGCATTTTGATACATATTTCTTTAAAATTACTCTAGTTTTTTTACTTTAAATTTGTTAAATTATAACGTACTAAAAAAATTCTAAAGTAAATTCAAAGAGCATAAATAATAAACTAAAGTAACACAAAACAAAAAGAGAGCTATAAAGTAAATACAACTAAGAAAGTGTAATAGAACTATAGAATAAAGAAAGTTTTGCTTGCGGGAAATATATATGTTATCATATGAACTATCCAAGGAAATATACACGTCAGTAACGGATTAGTAACCCATATACGCAGGCTTATAATTTTTATTTTTCTCAAATAAACAAAAAGTTCAAACTTCAACAACGTAAATATCAATAATTTATATGTACAAAAAAAGAAACTTGATAATTGGGAAAAGGGGAGGAAAAATGAATCAGCACAACTTTATGGAAATTTTGAACCCGATCAACCATTGCTCCACAATTATTGTAGATGTCAAGCCTGATCATTAGTTACTATATATAAGCGTTTTTGTCTTTTTTTTGCAGTATATTATTATACATATATTGAAATATTTTTTGCAAAGCGGATTGTCAATTGTACCCCCTCCCTTTAACGTAGTTTGGCCCCTGTTGGTTAAAAATGGGAGTGGCAATTCAATCTCAAAGTTAAGATGAAGATAGGTGTGCAATAAATGATTGTGACTTTTGGTACAGAGTATGAAACGGCAAGTTTTTCAACCAATCACACAGAAATCCAAAGTGCTTCAAACTCTTACGCCTGACAACTTGGCTGGTTTATTTCACACCTCTAAAACAAGCGTTGTTGCAGAAAGATATATAGTGTGGTTTTTGAAAATGAGAAACGAAAAGATAAACCTGGATTGGAAATACATTATAGGTTGCATTTGGTAGATGAATTTGGTCTTTACAGGGCTGGCAATAGGATCAAGCAACTAAAGCATATGTTTGAGGCCCCCAAATTTTTTGGAGGGAGGTGGGCATTTTTACCAAAAATAGGCTAATGGGTTGAAAAATTTTGGAAAATAATGAGTACTTTTAAATAGAAAAATAGATATTTTTATAAAAAGGAGTAGATTTGAGTAGAAGTTTGGTAAAGGTGGATAAAAAATCTAACAAGTGAAATCACGACATTCTACTTCTTACCTTTATTTTTTCATCAGAAAATATGTAGTACAAAATTATATTTTTATACTATTCACTCTCTTTCTTGGTTTGTCCAAGAGTCAATCTCTCACATAACATTTATACTCTTTTATATTCTCTTTCTTGCTTTTTCCGAATTCTTGTATGATAAGTTAGTAGTATTATTCTTAGAAAAATCATAGCTTAAGAGTACCATTGATAAAATATATTGTGCCACTCTTTTTTTACCCGCGTTTCAAGCATTGCGAGTTATTGAAGGAGCAATAAGATATTTTAGAATCAAGTCATCAATTTTCTTGAATTAAATTCTATTATTTTAAACTTCGGATGTTATTATTATCTCATATTTGTTATTTTTGTTCTTTTACTTCATAGTTGATAGTTATATATAGTCTTTTTAATTATTTATTGGAATTTAAATATGTCCACTAACAATATGAATCTATTTGATCAAAACCAAAAGAAAAGAGTTAAAATTGTAATACAGTCCCAAAAAAGATTATAAGGAGAAACCGATTATAAAAAGTTATTAATAATTTTGCATCTCAAAATGTTAGGAAANTATATATATATATATAAATGATTTTGTTTAAACTAAAGCGTAAGGCCTCTCATCAATGTTGGCCTTAGGCCACAAATACCATTGAGCCGCCAATTCTTCAAATTTATGAAAAGTCATGTTGGTTAATATATGATTTAGTTTGCTTTAATGTATATTAATTAACTTAAATATTGAGTATGAGGTAATTTTTATTTTGGTGAAGGGCATAAAGGTCAATAAGATTTGAAGGATATTTTTGTAATTCAACTTTTGACTTAAGGGTTTCCCACTTTAAGTAAAGTATAAATATAAATAGATGTGTGTGTGTACATATAAGTATTAATTGTGCATTATATATTGGACAAAATAACAACTTTTTGACGCGGGCAAACAGTGGTACACAAATGGTATACAAAATATTGGAGAGCTAACACAAAACTATCACAACAAATGTTACCAGATTATGTTTCCCGCAGTTTTCAGTTTGAATTCCCATGATGCAAAGACATGTTCTCGTGGCTAGCAAGAAGAGCGATGGGTCAGATAGTTGAAAATGTGAAGGAGAAAAAAAAGATTTTAACAGTTATGTGAGATTTGTGGATTGTAGATGGCCAGGTCTAAAATTAGTTCAAGTGGACAATGTTGAACCTGTGTAGAGCATAGTGGTCAATGGGAGTATAATTCAGGATAAGATACATAGCTCATAGCTGGACAACCAAACATAGAAGGAGATGTCGAGCATGGAACATAGCCCCTGTAGCTCTTATGTGGGTACATTGGAGATAGAAGAATACAAAGGAGCATTCGTAAAAAATGATCTCTTGTATAGTGATTGTCTCTTCTTTTTGGTGCATACTTGCTGAGCCGACAAGGTCCTTGTTAGTGTAGATAATTGGTGTCACTGTGTAGAGAACTATATCTTTTTATAGGTCCTCCATCTTTTTGGAATGCCACTTGTATATTGGCACTTGCTCACAACAACAATAAATCTATTACTCCCTCCATCCTAATTTATGTAAGGTGTTTGATTGGGCATGGAGTTTAAGTGGGGTTAAACAAGTCATAGACTTCATATGGCTATATATCATCTCATCAACGGTAAAATAAAAAATTTAAAGTAAAATTGTTTCGAAACGTGGAAAGATGTCATTATTGTTGGACAGACTAAAGAAGAAAGAGTGTCACATAAAATAGGACAGCGAAAGTACTTTACTTATTTAGAAAAAACACAAATTAATGTAGCAAGATTAAGCAACAATCTTTAATTTAAGAACACAAATTTTTGCAAGTTTTATGCAATAAACAGAAACACTTGTAATACCTTTGGCCTTAGTCTGGCAGAAGAAGGTTAAACTAATGTTCCTGTTCCCTCTTAATTCTGTTTTCCACTGTAATCTAAGTTGTTGATCCTATAGTAGCAAAAGAAGAGGATTCACATTCCACCCCCACACTCAAAAAGTATCGCCCGAGTTCTATCCTTCTGTCACCATTTAGGCAAAGAATTCCACACCCCAATTTAACGGAGTACAACACCTTTCAATCATGAGCCCATCTCAAAGTCTTCTCCATTGATCACCCAGTTGCTATTCTTTAATTTTGTGATAACCTGAATCAAGCTCTTTAACTCCCAATCTTGGCAACTCCTTCTAAGGAAGATGCTCCAACTTGTCCAGCCTACACTGAGCTGTAGTCGCGTTAGGATGAACATAATTTTAGGATGAACTTGTTCTTTTTTGGGCATTAGGATGAACTTGTTTTTGATAAATAGTAGCATTAGGATAAACTTTCGATATAACAATATCAGGATAATCATTCTTCAGACAGTTTGGCCAACCAAATATCCTTCTAGAATCTACTCTTCTGCTCATCCACAACTTTCAGAGAATTATTAATTTGAAACCCATGTCATAGACTACTAATATATCTCCACAATCCATGACCATGTGGGATCCAACTCTGCTAATGCACCAGCTATCACTCTTTCCATACTTCTTTGTGGTACTTCTCATCCACAACTTTCAGAGAATTATTAATATGAAACCCATGCCATAGACTACTAATATATCTCCACAATCCATGACCATGTGGGATCCAACTCTGCTGATGCACCAGCTATCACTCTTTCCGTACTTCTTTGTGGTACTTCTTCTCTATAAATAGTCTTCCTCTTGACTATATCCGCACAGAGATTTAAACAAATATCTTTATTACTGGGAATAAGGATGGCCTTGGAGAAAATTTGGAAATGTAATGCATCCCCTAGAGTGCCATGCTTTGGTTGGATTGTTTTAAACGAAGCATGTATAACTCATAATCTTATGAATAGTGAGATTTATTTGTGCAGCAGATGCTTCATGTGCAACATGGAAACAGAAGATGTAGATCAGTTATTTCTGCACTTCAGAATAATATCAGAACTCTGCAAAATGTTCTTGAACATTTTTTAAGTTTAATGGGTGCACATTCAAATGTCAATATTTCTAAAGCTTTGGGAAGTTTAAAAGCTGAAAAAGGATATAAAAGCCATCAGGGAAACCATAATATGTACACCCCGTGGACCATATGGGGAGAGAGAAACACCAGCTGTTTTTAATTCAAAAGCAGATCACTTCATCAACTAAAATATTACTGCATACGTCCTTCAAATTGTTGGTGTTAGCTAAATGATAGGGAACAACAACAACAACAAAAAATCCAGTTTGATCCCATAAATGGGGTCTCTGGAGGGTAATGTGTACACAGACCTTACCCCTATCTCATAGAGATAGAGAGGATGTTTCCGATAGACCCTCGGCTCAAGGAACAACGAAGATAAAGCAACCAAGTAGCAGAGAATATTAGCAATAATGTAACATGGTAATGGACGTGAATGCCACGGCATGCATAATAAAGAACCATTAATAGAAAATTTACAAGAATAGTCCTAGTACTACTGAATGGCCTAGGAGGAACACATTATTATCTGTCAACCTACAACCCTAATCCTCGACTTCCACACCTTCCTAAAGTGGGTCATCTCCTCGGTAAGCTGAAGCAACGGCATATCCTGCCTAATTACCTCTCCCCAATACTTCTTAGGCCTACCCCTTCCCTTCGTCAAAGCCGCCATGGACAACCTCTCACACCTCCTCACCGGAGCATCAATGTCTCTCCTCTTCACATGCCCGAACCATCTCAACCTCGATTCCCGCAACTTGTCTTCCACAGATGCCACTCCTACCTTGTCCCTAATAACCTGATTCCTAATCCTGTGGTGTTTGATTCGACACAAAGTTTATGAAAGAAAGGAAAACTTCCGAAATTTGTGGTTTAAAATAAGCCATAGATATTGTGTAGCTGTAAATCATTTCATTAAGGGTAAAGTAGAAATTTTAAAGTATAATTATTTCTAAATAAGGAAGTATGACATTCTTTTTGGGATGGACTAAAAAGAAAAATGTGATACAAAAATTAGGACAGGGAGAGTAACTTTTTAACTCTTTTTGATAAATACAAACTCTTTAACTCTATAAATAGATGAAATCTACTGTAAACTCTTATAATGTATATGCCCCCCTTTTGTTGCTTTTACATTAGTAAAACTATGTCGTACTTTCTCGCGAAAACTCTCTCTTCTTTATTGTGTCTATGCACTAATTTACCCAAAAAACGAGTAGAGCATCTCAGTGTTGTAGGCGCGCTTAAGCTCTGAAGCGAGGCTCGAAACATGTTGAGCGCTTCCCTCACTTTGCGGGCGCTTCAGCGTTGTCATCAAGGCTTTAAGGCATACTTTTCCTTGCAATTGAGCATAATTCTAAAGAAGCGACACCAAACAATTGATATTTCACTATCATAATTCTTTTTCAAGTTCTTTGTCCACATATTTGTTATTCAAACTGGACATCGGGAAATGGATTCGCGGTTAGGATCGACATATACCTAATTGTCTTGCTTGGTTGATATACAGGAATTATAAATGCGTTCTTGTTAGTCCTAAATTTTATACACATATAGGCGTTAGGTTAACTTGAAAAGGCGAGTAAGAACTCGACGGATTCTTGCGAGTAACATCAACAAGCCAGATAAATCAATAAGTCAATTTAAGCAGATAATGCATACATACAGGATTGTTAGCTAGCCTATAACCTGAAATATCTTCTCATTGATTTTTATCCCAAGTTGCCCACATGCTTAATTCGATCTCTAGTGTACTTGATTGCTCTACAGTTTCTTTTGTAGTTAATTAATCACCAACACACTTTGAGTAAAACCACTTGAATAGATAATTAGTTTGAGTTTAATTTAGCTAATAGTTAGTCATAAGTCTTTGTGGGAATGATACTCTACTTACTACTTTATTACTTGTCGACCGCGTATACTTGCGTGTGCATTGGCCCCAACATTACAGAAAATGGGCAGCATAGTGTTATCGAATTAGTAGATGTAAACTTACATTCTCTGAGAGAAAGATAAGGAACCAAATTTATTCAATGATAAAATGACACAAAAAACCTCGTCAATGAGAAAAAGATAGTAAATTTCACCAGACATCAAATCCATAAGCTCTAAATGAAGGTATACTTAAAAGACATGTCCTTTGACAACCCTAAGAGAAGGCGAGTAATGATAAAGAAACTTTTTTTTAAAGAAAGTGTAAGATAGGCGTATAGCATACAAACATAAAGGTACAACTGAGAAGGAGTTACAGTTAAAAAGTGAGATTTTATACTTTCTTCCAAAATAAATCCCAATAAGTGCTTCATACAAGAAGGCTTCCTAATATATAAAACGGCAATGAAGAACAAAGCACACTGAAATACCACATGAATAACATAAATAGATCTGGCTTGAATTGCACAAGATAATACCTTTTTTCACAGTATACTTGGGATTTACTTGATTCACAACAGCTAAGCTGAACTGGGCATACCTACTCCACCCATATGGAAGTGTAGCTGAATCTGCTACATCTAAGTACATCGATAAACAATCCACATTATTTCCTTTCGGAAATATTAGCACTCTCCTGAAAAAAAACCAATGACATACAGACACCAATTATAACACTTCATTACAAAACTTAACGACCAACATAACTGATATACTTCCCTTTTTTTAAGGAAGTCTCAGATAAGTGATAATTTTTCACTAACCATTTAAAACTACCAACACTGAAAACCTCAGAATATAACTTCTTCACTGATAGCCGAGAGAAATTATCAATTGTCCAAGTAAATCGTGAAGCCTGCGGCTCATCCACAGCTTGATTCTCCACTGCACTAGCATTTTCAGTCGGCGTCACTGAAAATCACATTGACCAATATAAACATGGCAATTCTAAGCATAACCTGATCAACTCGAACCTATATTATTCTTTGTAATAGGGATGCAGGCAGAGCTAAAATAATACAAGGAGGTGGGAGCAAAACCTTTTATAATTAAATCTTAAATATCTGAAGCTGTCAAAAAGGGGCAATAAGAGAGATGTGTAGGAAAAAGTTTGGAGCACCAAATCTCCTAGAAAGTAGCTTAGATTGTTTAGCGTTCTGTGTGAGATGCTATTTTAACGGCATATAACTCAAGAAAGAGGAGGATAGTTGTGAGTTGGTGTTGCATATTCAAAGAATCGGGACAAAATACTAATCATCTCTTGTTGCATTGCAAGTAGGCTTCACAACTATCAAAACTTGATTGACAATGAAAAATAGTTGTGGATGTTGCCAATGACAGTGGAGAAAGCAATCACAAGTTAGAGATTGGAGAGGATTGGAAATGAAAGGAAGGTAGCATGGAAGACGGTGCCACCTCGTCCGTTTTGCAGTATATGGAGCAAACTAAAAAGGAGATTATATTATACTAGTGAGAACAGTGCAGAAAGCATTAAGAAAGCTATTTGTTTCACTTATATTTTTGGTACAAATAGAAGAAACCATGGTGTGTGGACAGTTCCTCAAACTTGGTGAAAATTACTTGTTACATTTTTGACTCCGGATTGATCTTATTAATGAAGGAAATAACTTGCATTATCAAAACAATAATCATAATGATAAACCAAGACAGCTAAATGGTCAAGATGACCCAACCTTCCATGGGCTCAGGACCTTCAACTAAGGGTTGAGGACCTTCAACCATGTCTGCACGCGGCACCAGCATCTCCTCCTCTTCTTGATGCTGCATTTTGGAATTTCATTAACTACTAAAATAATTAAACAAAAAGCAAGGAAAAAAAACATATGGACAAGAAAATCAAAAACCTCACAAAAGCATATAATGATTAATGAATTCAAATCTATGATCCTTTAAAACCCTAACCCTCTTACCCTGATTCAAGAGCCTTACAGTATTCAATTCATTTATTTAAAAAACAAAAACCTACATTTTTCTCTATCCACAGTGGTTCAAATCAATTCACTCCAAAACCCATAATCTCACAACCAAAACCAAAAAGGATCACACACCACCCACCCCTAAACTTTACCCCTCAGCCTTCTCCTTCTCCCTCCCCCTCCCCCATCATGTACACGCAATCAAGCAAAATACCAGCAGCAATCAATATTTCCATGGCCAACAAACACATACATAACGATAGTAAAAAATGAAAATTGAGAGTTAGTAATGTAGGAGAAAGAAAGACTCACATCCAACGGTTGAGAATTCAGCATGGTCATGCTTGGTGATAGAACTACCGTCCGATCACACGAACGAAGGTAAAGAGTAATAGGGGTAGGACTGAGGGGTGGGTGGGTTAGGAAGAAGAGAGATGTAGAGAGAGAGATGAGAGAGATTCTGAAAATTGGTGTTGAATTTGGGGGTGGGTTTTCGATGGGGGAAAGAGGATATGAATGGAATTAAGGGAAAGGTTAGGGATAAATTAGGGGAAGGAGAAATATTTGTGGGAAACTACTACACATTTCCTGTATGCACGAAGGCATTTCTGACATCTAATAAGAAGCTGCCACGTAGAAAGCAGACCTCTTGGCGGCGCGAAAAATGATTGACGTGCAACACAAGGAGTGGATAAAGGCTCTCATCGTACTATAATACATGTCAATTAATTCGATGCTTGTTAGTATGACAAATTACACTTTACGTAATTTAGGAACTATTTATTTAGCATAATAGCATCCACTTAAGCCTGTCAATTGGGTTGTGTTGGCTCATGTCGGGTCCGGCCCGGCTCTTATAATTTGTGGGAATATATACAAATAGTCACTAATAGAAATTGTCTTTATTTTAACATCAGTGTTTTAAATTTATTTATTCTTTAGTCATTAGTTTAATGAACTTTTACTTGACTGGACGAAAATACCCTTCAGCTATAACTTATACCTAAGCTTTTATTAACGATCAACACAATTAACTTCAACAGCAGCAATGCAATAGTATTCAACTTACCCGACTGTGATCGCGAATTGCAGAAGCTTCTCCCTCCAATTTCAAACCATCGTATTCAACTTTCTCGTCCAAAAATCAACATAAATTTACAGTAAGTTATGATTTTGTGTGTTTCTGTTGATTTTTATTTCTGTTACTATGAATTTGATGGTACGAATTAGATTTTTTTTTCTTTTGAATTTCTGGATGAATAATCTTAAGAACATTGCGTTCTGTAATAATTCGGTAAAAATTGAGGACATAATGTTAAGGATTTAGTGTCCCCGTTTCAAATTGAATTGAAAACGTTAAGGACACAATCTCCTTAACTTTTTGTTTGTTGTTCTGAATATTACGGAAATACTGTCATAGTTTTGAAAATTCTTTAAAAAAGTTAAGTACACTAGGTCCTGAAGTTTAATATTGAAATTGAAAACTTAAGGACACTAAGTCCTGAAGTTTGATTTTGAAGTTGAAAAGTTAAGGACACTAGGTCTAAAGTTTGATTTTTAAGTTCAAACGTTAAGGACATTTGGTCCTTAACTTTGATTTTGAAGTTGAAAAGTTAAGGACACTAGGTCCTGAAGATTGATTTTCAACTTCAAAACTTAAGGACACTAGGTCCTGAAGTTTGAATTTCAAGTTCAAAAGTTAAGGACACTTGGTCCTTAACTTTGATTTTGAAGTTGAAAAGTTAAGGACACTAGGTCCTGAAGATTGATTTTCAACTTCAAAACTTAAGGACACTAGGTCCTGAAGTTTGAATTTCAAGTTCAAAAGTTAAGGACACTTGGTCCTAACTTTGAATTTCAAGTTCAAAAGTTAAGGACACCTGGTCCTGAAGATTGATTTTCAACTTCAAAACTTAAGGACACTAGGTCCTGAAGTTTGAATTTCAAGTTCAAAAGTTAAGGACACTTGGTCCTTAACTTTGAATTTCGAGTTCAAAAGTTAAGGACACTTGGTCCTTAACTTTGATTTTGAAGTTGAAAATTTAAGGACATTAGGTCCTGAAGATTGATTTTCAACTTCAAAACTTAAGGACACTAGGTCCTGAAGTTTGAATTTCAAGTTCAAAAGTTAATGACACTTGGTCCTTAACTTTGATTTTGAAGTTGAAAAGTTAAGGACACTAGGTCCTGAAGTTCAATATTGAAATTGAAAAGTTAAGGGACACTAGGTCCTGAAGATTGATTTTCAACTTCAAAACTTAAGGACACTAGGTCCTGAAGTTTGAATTTCAAGTTCAAAAGTTAAGGACACTTGGTCCTTAACTTTGAATTTCAAGTTCAAAAGTTAAGGACACTTGGTCCTTAACTTTGATTTTGAATTTGAAAAGTTAAGGACACTAGGTCCTGAAGATTGATTTTCAACTTCAAAACTTACGGACACTAGGTCCTGAAGTGTCACGACCCCAATTCGCCCTCCGTGAACCTGTCGTGACGGCACCTAGTCCCTATAACTAGGTAAGCCTAGCAATGCGGAATATCAACATAACTTGCGGAATAATTAAGTAAAAACTGAACAATCTAAAAGAAAGACTGTATATAAATTCTACTTGGCCTATACAACCCAAAATAATACAGAAGCCTACAATATCACCCAAAAACTTAGAAAGTCACGGGAAACATAGGCTAACAGAATATAATACACTGCTCTAACTCCAAAATTTCTATACAACTGTAAGGAAGGAATAAACTTTTCACAATAGCTCGACTAAGATAGAGACTCCTGCTCTGCGGACGCGACAGATGTACCTCAAAGTCTCTGTTGGATCTCTCAACCTCGGGGATAGTGCACCTGAGTAGAGGTACCTGGATCTGCACATGGAAAACATGCACAGGAAAGGGCATGAGTACACCACAGCGGTACTCAGTAAGTGCCAAGCCTAACCTCGGTCGGGTAGTGACGAAGAAGGTTAGGGCCCTACTGAGGTCAAACAATATAATAGGGATTCACAGTATGAAAACAGACAGTAATAATGAATACAACAGTGAAGTAAGATAGGTCAGACAAAACACTAACGAAACACAAGAACAGAGTAAACACGGAATACGAACAGCTCGATAACAAAGGTAACAATGAGGATCTCCCAGGATACCGACTTGTAGTCCTTTTCTCAACTGTCTAGTGGATCTCCCGGGATACCGTCCCGCAGTCCATCATATGTATATCCGAAGGATCTCCCGGGATACCGTCCCGTAGTCCATCATATGTATATCCGAAGGATCTTGAAGGATCTCCTGGATACCGTCCCGTAGTCCATCATATATATATTCGAAGGATCTCCCGGGATACCGTCCCGTAGTCCAACTATCAATATGCAGGGGGATCTCCCGGAATACCGTCCCGTAGTCCCAAAGTAAATATGCAGGAGGATCTCCCGGGATACCGTCTTGTAGTCCCAAAGTAAATATGTAGGGGGATCTCCCGGGATACCGTCATGTAGTCCCAAAGTAAATACGANACCATCTACGCTGGTGCAAATTTAGATCCTTCTGTCTAAATATGTGCTGCAAACTCCGGTGGTCAGTATAAATCTCACAAGGCACACCGTACAAATAATGGCGCCAGATCTTCAAGGCATGGACAATGGCAGCTAACTCAAGGTCATGGACATGGTAATTCTTCTCATGTATATTCAACTGTTTGGACGCGTAGGCAATCACCCTACCGTCCTGCATTAACACTGCTCCTAGGCCAACTCGCGAGGCGTCACAATAAACTGTATAGGATCCCCGAGCCAGTAGGCAACATCAAGATTGGGGCTGTAGTCAAAGCTGTCTTGAGCTTCTGAAAGCTCGCCTCACACTCCTCTGTCCACTGAAATGGAGCACCCTTCTGGGTCAATCTAATCATACGGGCTGCAATCGATGAAATCCCTCTACAAAACGGCGGTAGTAACCTGCCAAGCCAAGAAAACTGCGAATCTCTATAACTGAGGACGGCCTGAGCCAACTCTTCCCCGCCTCTAACTTCTTCGGATCCACTCGAATGCCCTCACTCGATACCATGTGACCTAAGAATGCCAAAGAACTCAACCAAAACTCATATTTTGAGAACTTTGCATACAACGTCTTCTCTCTCAGGGTCTGAAGCACTGTCCTCAGGCACTGCTCATGATCTTCCCGACTCCGAGAGTAAACAAGAATATCATCTATGAAAATAATGACGAACGAGTCGAGATACGACCTGAACACACTGCATCAAATGCATAAATGTTGCGGGGGCATTAGTCAGCCCGAATGACATAACTAGAAACTCATAATGGCCATACCGAGTCCTGAAAGCAGACTTCGGGATATCAGGCTCCCGAATCTTCAACTGATGCTAACCTGAGCGCAAATCAATCTTAGAAAATACATGTGCGCCCTGAAGCTTGTCAAATAAATCATTAATACGAGGCAAGGGATAACGGTTCTTCACTGTAACCCTGTTCAACTGGCGATTAACCATCCTTCTTCTTCACAAATAAGACAGGAGCACCCCAAGGTGAAACACTGGGTCGAATAAAACCCTTATCAAGCAGTTCTTGTAACTGATCCTTCAACTCCTTCAATTCAGGAGGAGCCATACGGTAAGGAGGAATGGAAATGAGTTGAGTGCCCGGCAACAAATCAATGCCAAAATCAATGTCTCTATCGGGCGTCATGCCCGGAAGATCATCTGGAAACACATCGGGATAATCCACGTACCACTGGAACTGAATCAACAGAACGGGTATCAACACTAACATCTCTCACATAAGCCAAATACGCGGCACACCCTTTCTCAACCATATGCTGAGCTCTAAGAAAAGAGATAACTCTACTGGGGGTGTGATATAAAGTACCACTCCACTCAACACGCGGAACACCTGGCATAGCCAGCGTCACGGTCTTGGCGTGACAATCAAGAATAGCATAATGGGGCGACAACCAGTCCATGCCCAAGATAATATCAAAACCCACCATATCAAGTAACAATAAGTTCGCACTGGTCTCAAAACCACGAATAGTAACCAAACATGACTGATAAACGCGGTCCACAACAAGAGAATCTCCCACAGGAGTAGAAACATAAACAGGAGAACCCAAAGAATCTCGGGCTATACCCAAATACAGAGCAAAATAAGAAGACACATAAGAATACGTGGAGCCTGGATCGAATAGAACCGATGCATCTCTGTGATAAACCAGTATAATACCTGTGANGACCTTTCCTTTTCTCCTTGCCCAACCACGCAATGAATTTCTTCAATAATTTTGTATCATCTTTGGCATAATGAAAAATACATTTACGAGTATATTTTGATTTTATCCAGCCTGAATTGTTGGGAGTATTTTCATTCTGTGCCATCGATTTTGTTGTTTTTCTTTCTTGTTCAAAAGGAGATTTCAACTGCCAACTAAGCATCTTATTCCTTTTGCCTCGACCAAGCTCTTCTTCAACATTTCCTTCAACCTCCATAGGCAAACCCTCATCAATGTTTATTTGTGTACTTGGAGGAGTAGGAGTAAGAATAGAAAATGATGGAGCATCATAACCAATACTATCACCTCACTTCCTTTTCCTAGTATATTTGTTAAGAGTCTCATCTTTATTTTGCTCTGCAGACAAAACTATATATACACATTAGTTTGCTACAAGTTGTCAGGAGTTTCAATTATGAATATAATATTTAGGAGACAATAAATACCTGTCTGGTTCACACTGCCTTCTTGTATTTTTTCAACAGACGATTGAGCTGACATATTGGTTACATTTTCTATATCTTCCAACTGCACATTTTCTTTATCTTGCAACTCTTCTCCATGTTCTTCAATTGCAAGTTCACAAGATTCTATAAAATATTTAAAAGAGCTAACACAATTAGTACTTGTTATGTATAAAATTAAAAAAAAATCAATGTCTAACCTTTTGCAACTGTCAAGATTATCCCAGTTAAATCATTATCTTCAATAGCATTTTCTTCGCTTATGCTTGTTCCTTTGGTATTTTCGAAATCTTGAGATTGTACTCCAGTTCTCTCTTGATACTCCACTCCATCTTCTTCCCTTGCAGCTTCAAAAGATTCTGTAGCATTTACAATTAATACCCATTCTAATAATTTACTAAAATTAACATTCAACAAAACATGAAAATTCCATCTAACCTTGATTGGCAGAAATTTGAAATCGAAACTTCTCTTTATATGTGAGAGGTGTAGACATATCATATGTTCCTTCAAAACATTTTCATACAATCTCACTTAAACTTGTTCCTAATGGACTTTCTAAATCCTGAGATTGCATTACACATTTACAGATTTTTTCTGTTACTCCCGTCTCTTTTGGATTTTCCTGCTCTTGAAATTCTAAAACATCTTGAACTTACACTCCATCAATAGATTCTACATATATTTGTAACACAAAAAAGTTTATATGTATTACGCTATTTAATATAAATTTCAATGACAAAAAATTCATAATCTATATCTAACCTTTCCCAATTTGAGTGCCAATAACTATTTCATCATCTAGATGTGTATCTCTATAATCGCTTTCATACTGAACTTCTGCATGCACATTCGTATCATTACGTTCACCACCACCTGCATCTTTGTTAATTGTCACAGTAGGTTTTGTACCATCACCATGATCATCAAATCCATCTTTACTAATTGGAACATTAGATTCTCTCATGCACATTCGTATCAAATCGCTTTCATACTGAACTTCTGCATGCACATTCGTATCATTACGTTCACCACCACCTGCATCTTTGTTAATTGTCACAGTAGGTTTTGTACCATCACCATGATCATCAAATCCATCTTTACTAATTGGAACACTAGATTCTCTCCCTATGTTCCGTTCATCATCTTTCACAAAAATCTTCAACAAAGTATCAATCTTTGATCCTAGACTTTTCTTTAAATCCTGTGAAAGAAACTTAAGGACAGACAGTCCTTAAGTTTGAAGTCCAAGTTAAAAAGTTGAGGACACTTGGCTTAAGTTTGAATTCCAAGTTAAAAAGTTGAGGACACTTGGTCCTTAACTTTGAATTCCAAGTTAAAAAGTTGAGGACACTTGGTCCTTAACTTTGAATTCCAAGTTAAAAAGTTAAGGACAGGCAGTCCTTAACTTTAATTCCAAGTTAAAAAGTTAAGGACAAACATTCCTTAACTTTGAATTCCAAGTTAGAAGTTAAGGACAATAGGTCCATTACANATGTCTCATGCACAGTAACAACCTCCACATCTTCTTCACAAGCAATAAATGGTGCCACCTCGATCAATTTATACAACTATTATATAAGAAAAGAAACACAGAAGTTACAGAACTAAAAAACATAAACAAAATAAATAAAAAAATCGAGTAATCGGATTAACTTACACTTTCATTCTGGAGGTATCTTTTACACAGAGAATCATATTGTGGAGATCTCATGTCTGAATAACATAACATCCGAGGATAGCCACATTCTCGAAAGTTAACAAATTGTTTTTCTTGGAAAATTGGCAACACTTCCATAATCCAAACACAAAAAGCAAAAGGAAAGCCAAGTAGAGTGTAGCTATCCTTGTCTTTATCTTTCTCTTTCTCTTTCTCATTCTCATTCTCATTGGGCTTCAAACAACTCTTCAATGATTTTAATAATGTTTCATAACATAGAGAGCCCCAGTTGAATGAAGAGCAAAGTAGATCATCATCTACAATTTTCATTAACTTCTCAGATACGTTCCTACTCTTTCGCTTACCCAACAAAATAGATTCAACAAAATATATTGTTGTTAACTTCACAACATCATCATCGCTGCCTTCAAATGACGAAGCTGTACCATCTGGGTGGCTAGAAATAAAATTATACAAATCACCTAACTCAATACGATCCTTTCCAGGGAAATAGACTTTCAAAAGCCTATTCTCCTTTTCATCCAAACTTTTAATATCCAGTGTAGAAGAACAGTTCAAACCAGTGATTATATTAAATGCTTCTCGTGTAAACTTAACTTCATGGTCAAAAACGTTGAACGTCATCGAATTAGCGTCATTACTTACAATTTCAGAAAGTAATAGACAATGAATAAGTTTACCAGAATACTTCACACTTTGTAACTTGAAAAAGTTCCCGAAAATACCATCCCTTAATTTCTTCCACTGCTGGTTTGACAAAAAACTTTTTATCATTTTATTATACTGTAGATCTCCTTTCCAATAGCTCATGAGGTTTCTCCAAACATTAAACTCGAACACACGATCTCTTTCCATTATAACACTACAAAGAAGGAAAAAGAACATAAAATATTAAACTCGAAACACACGATCTCCTTCCATTATAACACTACAAAGAAGGAAAAAGAACATAAAAGATTTGAACAAGCAGTCCTTAACTTCAAGTTTCAAGTTTAAAAGTTAAGGACAAGCAGTCCTTAACTTCAAGTTTCAAGTTCAAAAGTTAAGGACAAGCAGTCCTTAACTTCAAGTTTCAAGTTTAAAAGTTAAGGACAAGCAGTCCTTAACTTCAAGTTTCAAGTTCAAAAGTTAAGGACAAGCAGTCCTTAACTTCATGTTTCAAGTTAAAAAGTTAAGGACAAGCAGTCCTTAACTTTAAGTTTCAAGTTTAAAAGTTAAGGACAATAGGTCCTGAACTTCAAGTTTCAAGTTTAAAAGTTAAGGACAAGCAGTCCTTAACTTCAAGTTTCAAGTTCAAAAGTTAAGGACAAGCAGTCCTTAACTTCAAGTTTCAAGTTCAAAAGTTAAGGACAAGCAGTCCTTAACTTCAAGTTTCAAGTTAAAAAGTTAAGGACAAGCAGTCCTTAACTTTAAGTTTCAAGTTTAAAAGTTAAGGACAATAGGTCCTTAACTTCAAGTTTCAAGTTTAAAAGTTAAGGACAAGCAGTCCTTAACTTCAAGTTTCAAGTTCAAAAGTTAAGGACAAGTAGTCCATAACTTTAAGTTTCAAGTTTAAAAGTTAAGGACAATAGATCCTGAACTTCAAGTTTCAAGTTTAAAAGTTAAGGACAAGCAATCCTTAACTTTAAGTTTCAAGTTTAAAAGTTAAGGACAATAGGTCCTTAACTTATAGTTTTCAGTCCTTAACTTAAAAGTTCAAGTTATAAAGTTAAGGACAATAGGTCTTTAACTTATAATTTTCAGTCCTTAACTTAAAAGTTCAAGTAAAAAAGTTAAGGACAATAGGTCCTTAACTTATAGTTTTCAGTCCTTAACTTAAAAGGTCAAGTTAAAAAAATTAAGGATNAAAAATCCGATCCTTATTCGACACTAAAATCAACTTATAATCGTTATTTTCGAAATTTCAAACATACTTCATGCAACACACAACATTAATCTCGATTAAACATATACAAAAACAAAAAATGCATAAAAGCAAGAAAAAGAAAGTAACTAAATCAAATAAAACAACTGCAACTGGTTCGAGTTCGATAAATTACGAGTTCAATTGTACAAAGCAGAGAAGATGACGAAGGAAAGATCAACTGAAAGTGATTTGAATGCAAAGATGGTAAAGAGCTCTGAAAAGTTTGCCTCGCAATTTTCCCTTTTTATGAATAAACAAATGTTTTAACATATAAGAAGTAAACAAAGGGCAAAACAGTCTTTTCAAAATAATTTTAATAGAGTAGTGGTTATTTTTGCTCAGCATTAGAAATGTTGGATAAAAAATAAACACCATCTTTATTAGTGGCTACCACATGCAAATTTTACATAATTTGTTTGGCCAAACTTCTAAAATTAATTTATTTTGATAAGTGCTTTTAAAAAAAATTATTTTTCTCAAAAGTATATTTGGTGAGAAATAATTTGCATTTGACTAATTAATTTGAAAAATACTTCTGAGCAGCAATTAGTATTTGACCAAGTTTTTAAAAAGTAATTCTAAGTGTATTTTTCTCAAAAGTATTTTTAAAAAAAAGTGCTTTTGGAGAAATGCAATATTTTTCTGCTTCTCCAAAACTACTTCTGCTTCGCCAAAACTACTACTCCAAAACTGGAATTAATTGTAGAAACTTGAATTTCAGAGGCTTTGTAAAATCTTGGAGGAATTCTGCTATTATCCCTGCAACAACAAAGAGGAAGCTTAAATTCCTTAAGAACAGTTTCACTATCGAAGCCAGATTATTTCATCCCGTTATTTTTCTTACAATATAATCTTAAGAAAAGTTAATCAACACTGCAATGGAGGCTTTTGATGGTTCGAATTTCACCCGCTGGAAAGAGAAATTGTTGTTCTTTCTCACGGAGTTGGGAAGAACATATCTGTTGAGTTATGATCAACTTGCAATACCAGAACCTATTGCTCAAGATTTTGACGAAATTAAAGCAGCACGCAAAAACATGAAGATGATGAGGTGCATTGTAGAGGCTTTATTTTAAACTCATGCTCTGATCGCTTATATAATTTTTTTCGTCCTCGCAAATCACCACAAGAAATTTGAAAAGCCTTGGAACATAAATATACTATTATGAAACGAGGAACGAACAGATTCCTTGGAATGAATTTTTTTGAATTTCAAAAGGTAGATGGGAAATCTATTATGGAACAACTTGATGAGTTGCTTGCCTTGATTTCTAAACTCAAATATTTTAAAGTCGATGTTTCTGAATCTCTTGAAGTGGCTGTTGTACTTGCAAAATTACCAACCACTTGGAATGACTATAGTAAGAAATTATTATATTCTTCCGAAAACTTTAACCTGGACCACTTGACAAAGCATATTCAAATTGAAGAACAAACACGAAAATGTGAAAATAAATATGCTGCAGAAACTGGTTCAAAGGTAAATTAAGTTGATTCTAGTAAAGCAAACAATTCTGGAAACAGGGCTAGAAAGAAGAGAAAGTTTGAGGCTGCTTCACGGGAAAAAATCTTCTAACAATAAGAAAGGACTGTGTTATAATGGGTCATTATAAGAACGATTGCAGATTTCATAAAAGACAGAAAAATGAAGAAATGCTAGACAGAAGAAGGTAAATAATGTTGAACAACAACAAACTTCTTCTTCGGATATTGTTGCTATGATTTCTGCCTTTACTAATTTGTATCTTAGTATGGTGGCCGATTGCAACATGGAAGAAACTATAAAATCTACAGATTGGTGGTATAATTCTGATGCTACAGTTCATACATGCAGTGACATGAGTTTCTTCAAACATTATGAAGTTGCAACAAGTGATGAAAAGTTTTTAATGGAAAATCATGACACTGCCAAGGCCTTTGGAAAAGGAACAGTTGAATTACAATTCACTTCGGGAAAGAAGTTGATTTTAATAAATGTTCACCATGTGTTTGATGTTAGGAAGAATTTAATTTCTGCAAGTTTATTATGTAGGAAAGGCCTCAAAGCTGTTATAGAGGCAGAAACAAATATTTCTCTAAGAATGGTGTATTTATAGGACAAGGCTACTCTTGTGAGGGCATGTACAAATTAAGTATCAATAAAGTTGAAGTTTCTGCTTATATGATTGAGTTATCTATTAATTTTATGGCATGTTAGACTTTCACATGTTAATTTATGATATTTTAAGTTTATGTCTAAAAAATAAATTAATCCCGTTGTTGAGAATGATGATAAAAAATGTGAAATATGCATACAAGATAGATGACTAAGAAATCCTTTCTAAAGAATGAATGAACGTGTGATTTACTTCAACTTGTGCATTTCAATATATGTGAATTGAATGATCATTTAACTAGAGGTGAAAATAGATACTTTATTACTTTTATATATGATCATTCTAGATATACACATGTTTACTTGTTGAAAACAAAAGATCAAGCATTTGATATGATTAAGAGTTGCAAAGCAATAGTTGAAAATCAATTGGACAAGAAGATTAAAATCCTACGTTGTGATCAAGGAGGCGAATATCTTTCCAATAAATTTTCTGTATTTTGTGAAAAAATAATTTGATTTACCAAGTTATGCCCCGTATACCCTACAAAAAATGGTCTTATTGAAAGGAAAATAGAACATTGGTAGATATGGTTAATCCCATGCTTTTACATGCTATATTGCCAACAAATTTGTGGGGAAGCTTTATTAACGGCTTGTTTTGTGCACAATAGAGTACCTTTAAAGTAGTTTAAGGTTTCACCATATGAATTATGCAAAGGAAGAAAGCGTAATTTAAATTTCTTAACGGTATGGAGTTGTTTAGCCTATTATAGAATTTCATATCCTAAAAGAACTAAGTTAAGACCTAGAGGAATTAAAATCATATTTGTAGGATATGCTGAGAACTCAAAGGCATACAGGTTATTGGAAATTGAGTCTAAATATATTGTGGAATCTAAAGATGTTGAGTTCTTGAAAATAAAGTTTATTGGCGATTGTGATAATTCACACGAGGATACAGAAATTACAAACAAGATGATAATGCAACAAACATTGGTGATAATGCAGTAACTCAAGAAAATTGTGCAGAACATGGTTCTTCTTCTAACAATAAAAGAAAGCCAATTGAATCTCCCGTCGAATAAAGAAAAAGTCAAAGAGTTAGAAAGGAAAAAGATATAGGTTCTAATTTTATTTCTTCTCAAGCACTAGTCTTTTTGGTAGAAGGAAGTACATGTGAAGTAATAAATAAAATATTATTATTTTAAATCTAAAAGAGGATCCTAAAACTTATAGTGAGACTATGGCTTCGGGGGATTCGGCTTTCTGGAAAGAAGTTGTAATGATGAAATAGATTCTCTTTTATCAAATGGTACGTGGGTATTGACATATTTACCTTCTAATACTAAACCTATTTGGTGTAAATGACTTTTTAGAAGAAAATACAATATTGATGCTTCTCTACAAACTTTTAAAGCTAGACTAATAGCAAATGTATTTAGACAAAAGGTATGAGTAAATTATTTTGACACATATGCTCATGTGGTCAAGATTACCTCAATAAGAATATTGTTTGCTTTGGTACAATATATAATCTAAATGTTCATCAAATGGATGTTAAGATGACATTATTAAATGGGATCTTGATGAATAAGTTTATATAGAGCAACCCGAAGGGTTTGTGCTTCCTGAAAATGAGAAGAAAGTTTGTAAATTAAGTCCTTGATTAAAAAAAGCTCCAAAATAATGGCATTAAAATTTCGATAGTGTTATATTATCAAATGATTTTAAATATAACTGAGCAGATAAATGCATTTATTCAAACTCACAAAGAGATATGGAGTGATAGTGTGTCTTATGTTGATGGCATGTTAATCATAGGAACTAACATGCAAGGCATAAATGAAATTAAAAATTATTTAAATTCTCAATTTAAAATGAAATATTTGAAATAAATTGATACTATATTAGGTGTTAAAGTTAAATGTCATAGTGGGGGTTTTGCCTTATGTTAGTCTCACTACATTGACAAGGTTCTTTCCAAATTTTATCAAGATGGTTGAGAACTCCGGAAGATCTATTGTCAATTAGACTATGCTAGTGTAATTGGTAGTTTAATGTTTGTTATGCACTGCACTAGGCCAAATATTGCCTTCGCGGTTTGTAAATCATCAAGATATACTCATAATCCAAGTGGTGATCATTGAAAAGGTATAGTGAAAGTATTTGGTTATCCGAAAAGGATAAAAAACTTTGCCTTGTATTATACAGATTTCCTTCAGTATTAGAAGGATATTGTGATGCTAGTTGGATAACTTGTGTTAGTGATAACAAGGCAACGACTGAGTGGATATTCACTTTAGGTGGAGGAGAAATTTCATGGGCTTCTAAGAAACATATGTGTATTACTCATTCTATAATGGAGTCTGAGTTTATTGCTTTAGCAACTACGAAAAGAGAGACAGAATGGCTGTGATATCTATTTTTAGATATAGATTTGTGGCCACAACTAATGCCGGTTTTTCTCTTGCACTGTGATAATGAAGCAACTATGTCTAAGTCATTTGGCAAAATATACAACGGAAATCTATACATATTTTGTTTGAGGCATGAGTACATAAGACAACTAGTTTCATATGGAATTATTACTGTTGTGTACATCAAGTCTAAATACAACCTTGTTGACCCATTCACTAAAAGACTCGCGAGTGTAACGACCCGGTCGGTCGTTTTGAGAGTTAGCGCCCCGATCCCCTAATAACCGATTCTCCCATATCTATTTATGTTATTGGAACTTGTCGGAGCGTTGAGTGATGAAATCCGGAGTGATTTTTGGACACATAATCCATAAATGTGGAATTTAACTTTAGAATTCGGGCCGTAGTTAGAGCTGTGTGAAGACGGATCCGAAATGAAATTCTGTCAACTTCGTTAGCTACGTTGGGTGATTTCGGGTTTAGGAGCGTGTTCGGAATGTGTTTTCGAGGTCGGTTGTAGATTTAGGTTTGAATTGACGAAAGTTGAAATTTTGGCGATTTCGGTTGATAGGTGAAATTTTGATATCGGACTCGGAATGGAATTACGAAAGCGACAGAAGGTCCATAATATCATTTATGACCTGTGTGCAAAATTTAAGGTCATTCGGATGAGTTTAGGCATGATTCGGCATCAAATGTGGATTTTAGAAATTTCATAAGTTCTTAGGCTTGAATCTAGGCATAATTGATGATTTTGATGTTATGAGATGTGTTTTTAAGGCTCGACCAAGTTTGAATGAGGTATTAGAGTTGGTTGGTAGTTTTGGTTGAGATCCCGGGGGCCTCGGGTGTATTTCGAATGCTCAACAGGTTAGATTTGGATTTAAGAATGCATCAGATTTTGCTGTTCTCGTTTTCTCTTGTGCGTTCGCGTGGGTGTAGCCGCGAACGCATATGCATAATAGGATTCAGGGGTTTTTATTCCTTCACGTTCTCTTATAGCAGAGTGTGTTCGCATAGCTTTGAGCCGGGGTCCCAGGGGTTGGGTCATTACCCTTCGCGTTCGCAGGCCTTGGAACGCGTTCGCAGAGGGTTAAGGAACCTGAGGTTTGCGATCACACTCCCCCATTCGTGTTCGCATAGACCATTTTATGGGCGCGTGTTCTTTACTCATCGCGTTCGCGATTGACCTTCTGCGAACGCATAGGTCAATACCTGGGCAGATTCTTTAAGACCCAAAATCGAGGGTTAAAGCCTATTTTCACCATTTTATAATTGGGGAGCTCGGGAGGGGCGATTCTTGGAGACTTTTGCACCTGGGAAACATGGGTAAGTTATTTCTAACCTACTTAGATCAATTTCCATGATTCCTAACTTAAATCTAGCCTTTAAAATTCGAATTTGGGTGGGAAATTTGGAAAAAATTGGATGAACTTCATAGACCAAATTATTAGGTTTTGATTGGGTTTTTGACCTCCGAATTTAGAGATTCTAATATGGTTATACTCGTGAGTGAATGAGTGTCCATAAAATATAATTTACCCGATTTCAAGACGTGGGCCCGGGGGGCTTTTTGGGCGAATTTCCTAATTTCGCGTATTAGCCTAGAAGTAATTAGTTATTTTGTTTCCTTGAAGTGATATTTACATTATGCAATGGAATTGAATAGATTTGGGCCACCCGGAGCTGGATACTCGTGGCAAGAGCGTGGTATTGAGTTGATTAGCGCAGTCAAGGTAAGCGGCTTGCCTAACTCTGTGTTGGGGACTTCCCCTTAGGCATTTTTATACTGATTTTGTTACGTGGACGCCGTGTACGTGAGGTGACGAGTGCGTACACGGGCCATTGTTTCTTAAATTTCATTTTTTCTTCCATGCAATCACTCATTTTCATTCCTATATTACTGTTTCCTGCCTTAACTGAATAGTTATCTCAAGAATAAGCATGCCTTTCTATCCTTACTTGATTTCCTCTTAGTTGCTACTAGTTGCACCATGCTTAGGTAGTTTTACTTTATTGCCTGTTGTTTTTCCTGAACTGTTTAATTAAGCCGTATCCGACATACTTCTGCATTTCATATTTAAATTGGGACTACGGATCGAGATCCAGGAGCTTTCTCCCTGTACTGCATTGCATATTTTAATTGGGACTACGGATCGAGATCTGGGAGCTTTCCCCTTGTACTGCATTGCATATTTAAATTGGGACTACGGACAGAGATCCGAGAGCTTTTCCCCTGTACTGCATAGCATATTTAAATTGGGGCTACAGACTGACATCCGGGAGCTTTCCCCTTGTACTACATTGCATATTTAAATTGGGACTACGGACGGAGATCCGGGAGCTTTTCCCCTGTACTGCATAGCATATTTAAATTGGGGCTACAGACTGAGATCCGGGAGCTTTCCCCTTGTACTGCATTGCATATTTACTGTTGAGATATATGTTGTGCTGAGCTGAGGACTCTCTTTCTGTTATTTAATCTTGCCCGTTTCCATTAATCATGTTTATCATTGCTTATCTATATTTCACTGTTTAAATTTATAACTGACTTGTTTTAAAACTCAGTAGAGCCTCAACCTGACCTCGTCACTACTTGAGTTAGGCTTGAAACTTACTAAGTACCGAATGTGGAGTACTCACGCCCTTTCCTGGGCATGTTTTCCCCATGTGCACATCCAGGTACCAGTGCACCGTACAGTGGCTAGGCGTATCTTAGCAGCTGCTTAGGAGACCGCGAGGTAATTCTGCCGCATCCGCAGGATCTCACGAGTCCCCTTCCTACTCTAGTATAGATATAGGAGATATATAGATACATTTTCCTTATTCCTTTGTATAGAGCTATAGTAGTTCAGAGTCTGTGACTTTGTGACGTTCCGGGTTTTGGGAAAGTAAAAGCTGTAAATGCCGAGCGGCTAAAAAATTTATAGCATTGCTTCTTCTTTACTGTTTCTATTATTGTTTTGTCTTATTTTCCGCAAGTTTTAGTCTTACCTAGTCGTAGGGACTAGGTGCCGTCACGAGACCGTTTGAAGGGTAATTCGGGTTGTGACAAGTTGGTATCAGAGTGTCTAGGTTCATAGGAGTCACAAGTCACAAGCTGGTTTATTAGAGTCTCACGGATCGGAGCGGAGACGTTCGTATCTATCTTTTAGAGGCTGTGTAACTGTTAAGAACAATCAAATTCTTTGAAATTCCTTATCGTGCTAGTTACTGTCATCAAATTCTTAAACTTTACTCTATTCTTGCTTGCAGATGGTTCGTACCCGTACCGGACGTACTGATGACCAGGCACCCGAGCCCCCAGTCAAAGCCGTCAGAGGCAGGGGCCGGGGTAGAGAACGAGCACGCGGTGCAACCCGAGCACCGGCTAGAGCAGAGGTAGAGGAGCCCCCAGCAGCCACAGTTGGAGGGGCACATGAGGTCCCTACTGTTACTCCATACCTCCAGGAGACATTGGCTCAGTTCTTGAGTGCCTTCAGTACTCTGTCTCAGGTGGGACTACTCCCGGTAGCTCCAGCTACATCCTAGGCCGGGGGAGGGACACAGACTCCCGCAGCATGTACTCCAGAGCAGAGGGTTCATATTGGACAAGTTCCAGAGTATATTCCTATGCCCTCAGCAGCTCCAGCTCAGCAGGAGACTAGGATAGTTGTTCCTGAGGCAGAGCAGCTCCGACTTGAGAGGTACAAGAAGTACCACCCACCTGAGTTCAGCGGACTAGCTTCGGATGACGCCCTGGGTTTTCTTGAGAGGTGTCATCGCATTATCCGCACTATGGGTATTGTGGAGACAAGTGGGGTTTCTTTCACTGCTTTCCAGCTGAGGGGAGCATCTTATCAGTGGTGGCGTGCTTTTGAGCTTAGTAGTCCGGACGAGGCAGCTTCACTTACTTGGGCTCAGTTCTCCGAGATGTTCTTACTTGAGTTTGTCCCTCAGAGCCTCAGGGATGCGTGGCATGTAGAGTTTGAGCAGCTACGCTAGGGTATCATGACTGTGTCAGAGTATGCAGTCCATTACAACGATTTGGCTCGCCATGCACCAGCTTTGGTTTCCACTATCAGAGAGAGGGTTCGACGCTTTATTGAGGGACTCCACCCCAGTATTCGGACCAGCATGTCCAGAGAGCTGGAGACCGATATTACTTACCAGCAGGCCGTGATTATTGCCCGGAGGATTGAGACTATGTTAGCCCAGGACAGGGAGGAGAGAGAGGCCAAGAGGTCTCGAGAGACTTGTCATTTTTCAGGAGCCCGTGCACCAGCAGCATGCTATGATTGGGGTTTTGTGAGTCGCCCCATTCACTCAGCATTTCCAGCAGTCAGTGGTGTTCCAGCTCCTCCTAGACCTCAGGAGCCTTATTATGCACCACCAGTATCTCATGTGCCTCATGCTCGAGGTACTATCACTGGCCAGTCCAGCAGGCCAGTTCAGAGTCAGCAGCAGCCGCCACGTCCTCCGAGGGGTTATTTTGAGTGAGATGACCCTCCTCATATGATCAGAGATTGCCCCAGAGCGAGGAGGGGTGCACCACCTCATACTTGTCAGGTTCCACGTCTTCCACCGATTCCTCCAGCTATTCTTCCAGCCCCAGCTGCTACCCCACCTTCTCAGACAGCTTGAGGTGGAGGTCGGGGAGGTCGAGGTCTCCTTAGAGAGGGAGGCCAGGACATATATTATGCTCTTCCAGCCCGTTCAGAGGTTGTTGCTTCAGATTCGGTCATCACAGCTATTGTCCCTGTTTGTCATAGGGATGCATCCGTGTTATTTGATCCAGGTTCTACGTACTCATATGTATCTTCTTACTTTGCTTCATATTTGGGGGTATCTCGGGATTCTTTGAGTTCCCCCGTATATGTTTCTACTCCTGTGGGAGATTCTCTTATTGTGGACCACGTATATTGGTCGTGCTTGATTTTTATTAGTGGTTTTGAGATCAGGGCTGACTTATTATTACTCAGCATGGTAGATTTCGACGTTATATTAGGTATGTACTGGTTGTCTCCCTACTATGCTATTCTTGATTGTCACGCCAAGACCGTGATGTTGTGTATGCCAGTATTACCGAGGTTAGAGTGGATAGGTTCCTTTGAGTATACACCCCGCCGAGTCATTTCTTTTCTTAAGGCTCAGCGGATGGTAAAAAAGGGGTGTGATGTGTATTTGGCTTATGTGAGAGATGTTAGTGCTGAGACCCCTATAGTTGAGTATGTTCCACTTGTCAGGGACTATCCTGATGTATTTCTAGTTGATCTTCCGGGTATGCCACCCGATAGAGACATTGATTTTGGTATTGACTTGTTGCCGGGCACTCAGCCCATTTCCATTCCTCCCCATTGCATGGATCCTCCTGAGTTGAAGAAGCAGTTACAAGAGTTGCTTGATAAGGGATTCATCAGGCCCAGTGTATCACCTTGGAGTGCTCCGGTGTTATTCGTGAAGAAAAAAAATGGCTCGATGCGTATGTGTATTGATTACCGACAGCTGAATAAGGTGACAGTGAAGAACAGGTACCCATTGCCTCGCATTGATGATCTATTTGACCAGTTACAAGGTTCTAGGGTGTTCTCCAAGATTGATCTGCGTTCGGGTTATCATCAGTTGAAGATTCGGGAGCCGGATATCCCGAAGATTCCTTCAGGACCAGATATGGCCACTATGAATTCTTTGTTATGTCATTTGGGCTAACCAATGCCCCAGCAGCCTTCATGTACCTGATGCACATCGTATTTCGGCCTTATCTTCATACTTTCTTCATTGTGTTCATTGATGACATTCTGGTATATTCTCCGTCCCAGGAGGACCATGAGCAGCACTTGAAGATCGTGCTTCAGACATTGAGGGAGAATAAGTTGTATGCCAAGTTTTCTAAGTGTGAATTTTGTCTTGATTCTATGGCATTCCTAGGCCATGTGGTGTCTTCGGATGGGATCAAGGTAGATCCAAAGAAGGTGGAGGAATTATAGAGTTGGCCCAAACCGTCTTAGCTACTGAGATCCGCAGTTTCCTCGGTTTGGCTGGATATTATCGCCGTTTTGTGGAGGGATTTTCATCCATTTCAGCGCCCATGACCAGACTGACCCATAAGGGTGCACCTTTTATATGGACTGAGGAGTGTGAGGAGAGCTTTCAGAAGCTCAAGACAACCTTGACTACTGCTTCTATGTTGGTATTGCCTACCGGTTTCGGGTCTTATATAGTCTATTGTGATTCTTTGAGGATTGGCCTAGGAGCGGTGTTGATGCAGGACTGTAGGGTGATTGCCTACGCATCCAGGCAGTTGAAGGTGCACGAGAAAAACTACCCTGTTCATGATCTCGAGTTGGCAGCGATTGTTCACGCCTTGAAGATATGGCGTCATTATTTATATGGTGTTCCCCGTGAGATATTCACGGATCACCTGAGTTTGCAGCACATATTCAGGTAGAAGGATCTAAATTTGCGCCAGCGTAGGTGGTTGGAGTTGCTAAAGGACTATGACATCACTATATTTTACCACCCGGGGAAGTCCAATATGGTGGCCGACGCCTTGAGTCGCCGGGCGGAGAGTTTGGGGAGTTTGGCATACCTTCATGCAGCTGAGAGGCCTCTAGCCTTAGATGTTCAATCCTTAGCCAGTCAGTTTGTGAGATTGAATCTTTCTGAGCCTTGCCGGGTATTAGCTTGTGTGGTTGCTCGATATTCCCTTTATGAACGTATCAGAGAGCGCCAATATGATGATCCCCACCTTTTGGTTCTTTAGGATAGAGTCCGGCGGGGTGATACCAGGGATGTGACCATAGGTGATGACGAGGTGATGAGGATGCAAGGCCGTATTTGTGTACCCAACGTAGATGGGCTTCGGGAGTTGATTATTTAGGAGGCCCATAGTTCGTGGTATTCCATCCATCCGGGTACCGCGAAGATGTACCAGGATCTGAGACAACACTATTGGTGGTGAAGGATGAAGAAGGATATAGTGGAGTTTGTAGCCAAGTGTCTCAACTGTCAGCAAGTCAAATGTGAGCATTAGAGACTGGGAGGGTTACTTCAGCAGATTGAGCTTCCAGAGTGGAAGTGGGAACGAACCACCATGACTTTGTGGTTGGACTTCCTCGGACTTTGAGGAAGCATGATGCTATTTGGGTGATTGTGGATCGGTTGACCAAATCAGCCCATTTCATTTCAGTGCTGACTATATATTCATCTGAGAGATTGGCTGAGATTTATATCAGAGAGATTGTTCGCCTCCACGGTATCCCAGTATCTATCATTTCATACAGAGGCACACAGTTCACTTCACGGTTCTGGAGAGCCGTCCAACAGGAGTTAGGCACCACGGTAGAGTTGAGTACAACTTTTCACCCTTAGACGGACGGGCAGTCCGAGCGCACGATTTAGATTCTCGAGGATATGCTCCATGCCTGTGTGATATATTTTGGAGGGTCATGGGATCGATACTTGCCTCTTGCAGAGTTTGCTTATAACAACAGCTACCAGTCCAGCATTCTGATGGCGCCGTATGAGGCTTTGTATAGTAGGCGGTGCAGGTCTCCGTGGGATGGTTTGAGCCGTATGGCTGGTGATCGGGTTTTGCTTCGGGTATCACCTATGAAGGGCGTTATGGGGTTCAGTAAGAAAGGCAAGATGAGTCCGAGATTTATTGGCCCTTTTGAGGTGTTGCGACATGTTGGGGAGGTTGCTTATGAGCTAGCCCTGCCTCCCAGCCTAGCAGGGGTTCATCTGGTTTTCCACGTCTCCATGCTCCAGAAGTATCACGGTGACCCGACTCATGTTTTTGATTTCAGCTCACTCCAGTTGGACAAGGATCTATCATATGTTGAGGAGCCTGTGGCTATATTGGACAGGCAGGTCAGAAAGCTCAGATCGAAGAATATTGCCTCAATTAAGGTTCAGTGGAGGGGTCAGCCAGTCGAGGAGGCGACTTGAGAGACCGAGCAAGATATGAGGAGTCAGTACCCTCATCTTTTCACATCTTCAGGTATGTTTCTATACTCGTGCGAGGACAAACGATTTTCTTAAGAGGGGGAGGATGTAACGAGCCGGTCGGTCATTTTGAGAGTTAGCACCCCGATCCCCTAATAACCGCTTCTCCCATGTCTATTTATGTTATTGGAACTTGTCGGAGCGTTGAGTGATGAAATTCGGAGTAATTTTTGGACACATAGTCCATAAATGTGGAATTTAGCTTTAGAATTTGGGCTGTACCTAGAGCTGTGTGAAGACGGATCCGGAATGGAATTCTGTCGATTCCATTAGCTCTGTTGGGTTTTGGGATTAGGAGCGTGTTCAGAATGTGTTTTCGAGGTCGGTTGTAGATTTAGGCTTGAATTGGCGAAAGTTAGAATTTCGGCGATTTCCGCCGATAGGTGAAATTTTGATATCAGACTCGGAATGGAATTCTGAAAGCGACAGCAGGTCCGTAATGTCATTTATGACCTGTGTGCAAAATTTGAGGTCATTTAGATGAGATTAGGCATGATTCGACATCGAATGTGGATTTTAGAAATTTCATAAGTTCTTAGGCTTGAATCTAGGCATAATTGATGATTTTGATGTTATGAGATGTGTTTTTAAGGCTCGCCCAAGTTTAAATAAGGTATTAGAGTTAGTTGTTAGTTTTGGTTGATGTCCCGGGGGCCTCGGGTGTATTTCAGATGCTCAACGGGTTAGATTTGGATTTAAGAATGCATCAGATTTTGCTGTTCTGGTTTTCTCTTGTGCGTTCGCGTGGGTGTAGCCGCGAACGCATAGGCATACTAGGCTTTAGGGGTTTTTAGTGCTTCGCGTTCGCGGATAGCAGAGTGCATTCGCTTAGCTTTGATTCAGGGTCGCAGGGGTTGGGTCATTACCCTTCGCGTTCGCAGGCCTTGGAACGCGTTCGCAGAGGGTTAAGGAACCTGAGGTTCGCGTTCACATAGACCTTATTCTGGGCGCGTGTTCTTTATTCATCGTGTTCGCGATTGACCTTCCGCGAACGCATAGGTCAATACCTGGGCAGATTCTTTAAGACCCAGAATCGAGGGTAAAAGCCGCTTTTCACCATTTTTGAATTGGGGAGCTCGGGAGGGGTGATTCTTGGAGAATTTTGCACTTGGACAACTTGTGTAAGTGATTTCTAACCTACTTAGATAAACTTAGACGATTCCTAACTTAAATCTAGCCTTTAAATTCGAATTTGGGTGGGAAATTTGGGAAAAATTGGATGAACTTCATAGACCAAATTATTGGGTTTTGATTGGGTTTTTGACCTCCGAATTTAGTGATTCTTATATCGTTAGACTCGTGAGTGAATGAGTGTCCGAAAAATATAATTTTTACCCGATTCCAAGACATGGGCCCAGGGGACCTTTTGGGTGAATTTCCTAATTTCGCGTATTAGCCTAGACGTAATTAGCTATTTTGTTTCCTTGAAGTGATATTTACATTATGCAATCAAACTGAATAGATTTGGGCCACCCGAAGTCGGATACTCGTGGCAAGAGCGTGGTATTGAGTTGATTAGAGCATTCAAGGTAAGTGGCTTGCCTAACTCGGTGTTGGGGACTTCCCCATAGGCATTTTTATACTGATTTTGTTACGTGGACGCCGTGTACGTGAGGTGACGAGTGCGTACACGGGCCATTGTTGCTAAAATTCCATTTTTCCTTCCATGCAATCACTTATTTTCATTCCTATATTACTGTTTCCTGCCTTAACTGAATAGTTAGCTCAAGATTAAGCATGCCTTTGTTGATACTTAATTTTTTCTCAAACTATTTTTTGAACTTGCATATATACCTTCAAAATCACTCTTTACAGTAACTGGTATTTTTCCATAATTTTTTTGTATTCTTACCCAATTATTTTCCTATTTATTTAATACTTCATATTCTATAATTATTCACAAATGATGTTATAAATAATTTCAAATCATTTTCTTGCCGAATATGTTATTCATATCCTATTTAATTCCCTTAGGACTTAATCATTTCACAAATTAGCCAATATTGGCATTATTTAGCTAATTTCAGCAATTTTTGCAATACTAGCACAAATGTACATTTATACCATTTTAAAATTAATAAACGATCATTTATGTTCTTATATATTAGTTACTCGCATTAATTTCATTTATTTGGTCTCAATTTCATTTTTACACAATTGTTACCTATTTTATTAATTAATTATCTTATTTAATTGGGTATTTAACATTTAGCCACTTTTCTATTTAAATTATAACCAGTTTTTAACCCAACCCCACCCCACCCCACCTTAATTTTAACCCATTAACCGACCCAACCCAAACCAAACCCCATACCCGGCCCATATCCTAATCAATCTGAACCGTTGATCAAAATAGATCAACGGCTCAGACACCCCTTACCATAATTAAACCCCAATGACCCCCCTCCGACCTCTCATTTGCCATCTCTCATTCTCTCTCTATGGTTCTCTCTAGAACCTTCCTTGGTTTCTCTCTTTCGATGAAGTCCGTTCATCTTCTCCGGCTGGTTCTCTCGACGAAAACCATGGCTCCTGATCATCTCCTGATTACTTGTTCACCCTGCACGGTCCAGTGATACCTTAGGGCTCTCAGATGAACCTGGAGCTGTTCACTCACCTCCTATGGGTCTCTTGTCTTTTTCCAGCCACCCCCCGGCCGTGTGAGTAAGTTTGCAGTACCCCTCGCCTAAATCGAGGTCGTTCATGAGGTTTTCCTTCTCTTCTGGGTTCCACGAAACCCTAGTCCTCTGTATTTTTGGGTTTTACTTAAGATCCGTTTTATATTTACCATATTATAAAGTTTCTTTATATTTTTTCTCCGGAAAATCTCGTTTTTAACAGTTTCAAAACTAGGGTTTCTCGACCCTGTTCTCAAACGGCTTTCTTTTGATTTTAGCCATCTATGCTATGTTTAAGCGATTATCTCATGATTTTGTGTTATCTGAACTGTTATTGATGAAACCCTAGTGTTCTGGGTTGACCTTTATCACTTAACTATGTGTACCCATTGCTGTGACCTTTAATTTTCTGCTTGTTCTATGAGCATTACTCTGTGTTGATTAATGGCTGTTTTTTAAATGCTTAATAAATCCGACCATTTACTTTATTGATTATTTACCTATTGATTTTATCCTGATTTTGTGTCAAAATCCCTAAGCCTATGATATTTTCCGTGAATAGATGATCTTGTGTATGTCCTCTATAATTCTGTACTAATTTTTGAATTCTTTCCATACTTAGGTGGTATTTTCCTTAACTATATTGGATTCCCTGTAATTGTAATTGCATCCGAGATTCTTTCAATTGATTTCAAAATTGATACCCTACTTTACTTTATAAATATAATGTTAGTTCAAAATTCCTTAATTATATACTATGTATTTGGCTTTTATTATGTTCTATGTGATTTCCTTGTGCCTAATTAAACAAAATCAGTCTTATAAGTTGATTTCTTTTCCTTATTTTACCTTGACTATACCGTTTGAACTAGACTCCTTAATTGACGGAGTCCAGTTCGTCTTAATTGGTGTTGATTGATTGTTATTTCTATGATTTTCCTATGCACTACTCGTTTTCAAAACTATATAAAGACATGTCTTCCCTCTTCACAAACACACGGAAATTCACACACAGACTGATATTGAGAGCACTGACACACACAGACATTGCTCTGAATTTTTATGTGCTTTCATACACTTCTTTCTCTCTGCATCTATTTCTGACTACTCACTCGGCTGAAAACCAAGACTGAGTAACCTCTATTGCTCTTTTGCTCCTGCATACTACTGTCCTACTATTGCCCTCTCATTCTACATACTATTGTTCTACTGCTGTTCTCTTTGTCCTGTATACTGCTGTTTTCTGCTCTATCTCTTTGCACTTTGCTGTTCTATACCCTTGACTGGTATGTTCCTAATTTAAGTTTACGGAGTCTCAACACAATATGTTTCAATTCATGTTGATATACTTGTTGTTCCTTTTGTGCTTTATTTTATGGTTCTATTGCCTACCATGTAACTAGCATGCTTATATGATTTCCCCCCTTCCCTTTTAGTATAAGATGTCTCATGCTTTACCTTGTATGATTTACTATAACTCTGTTCGACTCCCATGGAGTCAGCATGCCTGTTTTATCTAGGTGATTATCCTTTTCCTGTCTCAAATGACTGCTGTTCTTATATGTTCTCTTCCTCTACTTAGCTTCCAATACTGCAGACCTGTGTCCCCCCACATGATACCTAAGTGCTGTATGATTCTGACTCTATACCTAATATGTGACTCTACTTAATATGTGATGTTTTATGATAACTAGGTGATAATTGTTTGAAAACCTATAACTCTATTCTGCTGCTACCATGTGAATTATTTGTCCCCAACTCCCTACTCTTGTTTGTGTTTGTCTCTTACACTCTGCGTCTTTGCCGAGTTGTGGTTAGCCTGCTTCTTTCCTTTTGCAAACTAGTTTTCATAAACCCTTACACTGTCCTCTGAAGTTAAATTTCAAAACTGTTACTTCAGACTTGTTTCAAACTCCAATTCTCTTTTTAAACTTTAAGTACTTCCCACTACTCTTTGACTTTAGGTTCAGCCCCCTTCGTGTGAGCACTGCCTTGGGGACCTTTGAGTACCCATTGAACTCTGACACACAAGGTTGATGGCTGACACTCCATACTGTACTTACTCATCCTTGGCTAGGGTACCTGGGTGTGAGCGCTGTCCAGGATCTTCTGAGGTCCTTAGAGACTTTGACACACTTGGGTTGAAATGTCATGGCATATGGAAAATGGATCAGGTACTTTGGGCCTACTGTCAGGCTCTCTATAGTATAACTTCTTGATTTGCCTTTATTCAGTTGTGTAATTCATTATTCCTAGCCTGTAATAATTTTTAAATGAATATTTGGGACTGGATAGTGAAAGGGTGGGGATTATGCATGCTTAGATAGTTATGGGTATAAATCATGACTACAGGATTTATTTACCTATGTGTGCAATAGTATCATGTTTAGGATATGCATACCATGCATTAGAAGCCATGTTTAAGTTCTTTATTTCAGCATATCTAATATATTCATGTCGTTTTATAAGCCCTGTTCACAGTTCATCACTATAACAAAGTAATAAACTGCTGCATTCTCATAAGTACTACATTTAGAAACCATGTTTTAGGTATCCATGTGTGCATTAGATATCATGTTCTCTAAGATTTTGCTTTTAGTATATTTGTTTCAAGTTATATTCTGTCGAACACCTTGTCAGTATGTATTAAATCTAGGAACCTTGCTAAAATTGTGTTAAATAGTTTAAACGTTTTTCTGCAAATATCTTATCCTTTATGTGTTTGACATCAGATTTAAATATGTATTTCACTCTTTAAAATGAATAATTAGTATTACGAACGCCTAGACAAACTTTAGGCCTAATATTCGTTAAAACCAAAATTGGTCGTTCTATGTGTGGCTTGTGTTAAAAGTGATCTTTAGAATTAATCAATCCTTAGAACTTTGCTGTTTGTCATTTTTTTAGAACTATTGGTTTTATGAAATAGCTTACTCATTCTCCTTTTCACTAAAGTTTTTTCCCTTAAAATACTGACTGCTACTCTGCTTCAAACTGCTTAATCTTTTAAAGTCACTTCCCCTTTTGGATCACTCTGTTATTTTACGATCATGCTTTACTGATTTCTCTGAAGCTTCCTATTTACTTTTTACTAGGCACTTCACTAAATTGCTATGCATTTTTAATTCCTGCTCCAGTTTTTAAATCACTGGAATTTTAAAAATCAATCATTCTCTTCTCAAAACTATTCTGTCCCTTTAAACTCCCTGCTTTATTACTGAGTCTCAAGAAACCCCCCAAAACTTTTGAAACCTATTGTTTTCCAAACTCGGAATCCCTGTTTTAAATCCTGATTTTTAGACTTTCTTTGTGTTTGAGACATGCTATTTACATGCCTTACTTGCGGAGGGGTACTTGAGCCATATGTTTGTTATGAGTATCCCATATGTATATGTCCTAACTGTTTTCTACTTGTCGCTTAGAATTATATCCTTTAAAACTAGGGGTTCAAACTAGTACTCACCTTGTAGGATTTAGTAGTCCTAAACACCCCCCGGGACTTATAAGATGGGACGGGTAATAGCACGCAATAAGCTTTCGTGACCAGCACGTGCTTCTTTAAATAACCTCTACGGGGTGGAAAGGGTAGAGTAGAGATATGATGACCGGTGCGCTAATACCACGTGTAGCCCCTCTTTGAGGAGTGATTACTGGGTATTGCATTGATGTGATCCGTATTATTTTAAACCTAGGACAATTCTTTTTCAAATGTTTTACTCTAATGTTTTCCCAAAACCTTTAAAGATTTTCGTACTTGTTTGAAATCCCCTCTTATATGAACCTTACTTGCTATTTGTTTACTGTCCAAATTCACAAAACTTCTGGGTTGGGACCCACAATTGTGAATCTTATGGGGTGCCTAACACCTTCCCCTTAGGATAACTTCACGCCCTTACCCAATCTCTAGTAATGCAAACTAGTTCATGAGTTATCTACTCTAGGTTCCCTAACATACCACAAAAATCGTTAGGTGGCGACTCTTCCTTAAACCTCTTCCTTTAAGGAGTTGTCCAGAATGTCATGAATCCGATCTCTCCACATATCATGCTCCGCATTCATATTCCACTCGTGCCAAAAAAAATCCTTTTGCAACGCTTACAATGAGTGGTTGCACTATTCTAATATTACTACCCCTAAATTTGGAAAGGCGTATTTGCGGTAAAACTAGTTGATCAGCGGTGCAGTCGACAGTTCCGTGCCTTCCCCCTTGAGTTGTCCGCTCAAGGGTACCGGTCTAAAACCCCATAGAAACCTTACTCTATTGTATATTGCATGCATCATGGTCAAACCTAGCCTGACTAACGTGTTGTTTGCACAACAGCCTTTAAGATAACCTTATCCAAAGTCCATTGGGTTTCCCTGTAACCCAAACGGACGCCTTCACGTTCTGTGCATTTATTTGGAGAATTAAATGCTCATGCTAACTATTGATGTTAAATAGTCGAGTCTGGTGGGGGTAAGGGCCTAACCTGTTTGTTTTGCAGAAATGAGGCACGAGGTCCCCAAATTCGGCATGGTCACCAATATCCACCCCAAACTACTAAAATGGTGGGAGGATCTTCACTCCAGTGACAGAACATTCATCAGAAAACACTTGGGCAACCTGCCTTCTCTTTTGGACATTCATCCTAACAACATGATGATAGAAGCTGCTACCCTGTTCTGGGACTGTGAGTGATCGGTCTTTCGCTTTAGAAACAATGAGATGACACCATTGCTAGAGGAAATAGAAGGGTTAGCCGGTTTAGCTTGGGAGTCTCCAGGGTTATTGATGCCTGAAAACCGTAAAGGCCGAGGTTTTCTCAAGATGATGGGGCTAAAGAAAAATCTAGAATTAGTCTGCTTGGAAGACTCGTACATCCCCTTTGACTATCTATACGAGAGGTATGGTCGTAGCCAATCTTACCGCACTTATCAGGAAGAGTTCGCCCTTACTTCTCTGGGGCACATTCACCGCCGGGTATTCATCTTTATAGTATGATTCTTTGGTCTGATGGTGTTCCCAACAAATAAAGAAAGAATCCACACCAGGTTGGCTATGGTTACCAAGACTCTGATGGAAGGGGTTGACAAGCAAGGCTTCAGTATCGTGCCAATGATCATTGCTGATATGTAATGATCATTGCTGATATGTACCGAGCCTTGGAGAAGTGTCAATGAGGAGCAAAACATTTCAAGGGTTGCAATCTGTTACTCCAATCGTGGCTCACTGAGCATTTGCAAAAGGGCGACTACCGTCAGGACATCCATAGGAGAGTTTGGGATGATCATATTGCGTTCCATCATCCAAAGCGTATGAACTACATCCCCGACATGTTTGCTCAGCCAGAAAATGCCAATGGATGGGCCGAGTTGCTAGGGAACTTGACCGAGGATCAGATTCAGTGGATGTTTGAGTGGTTCCCAACCGACGAGTTCATCATTCGAACTCGAGACACCCCATTTCTGTTATTGATTGGTCTAAGAGGGACGTATCCTTACGTCCCTATCCGAGTCATGAGGCAGACAGGAAGGAAGCAAGTGGTACCAAGGGTCAAAAAGATGAGTCATCTCAGGGCAGATTTCCAAAACGACGGCACCCCCCATAAGTGCCAAGCTCAGGATTTGTGGCACTGCAAGGTCCGATTAGAAAAGGACACTATTGAACCCGACAAGTATCATGCTGGTTACTCTCCTTATTATCTGGGATGGTCGGAAGATAACTAGGGTGGAAGTATCGAGCCAGGGTTTGCTCAAGGACATAGGTCATATATGAGAAGGTCGAGGCAACGACTAGACTTAACCAGTTGCGCAAGAGGCTCCGTGGTTCTGAAGAAGATTATCACAAAATACACGAGGCCAACAAGAAGCTGATAGAGGAATGGAAAGACATGGGCATCACCTCCACCCAGAGGCTAGCACACTTGGAGTGAGGCATAGTCGACTTAGAGGAGAAGTTCATTAGGAGGATCGAGACCTATTAGAAGACCGAGGGAGCCGAAGGAGGAATTATAGCCAGGACCTACTTGCTGCTGGGACTCCGCGAGATGGGGACGATGATCAAGGCAAGCAGAGATGCCGAGTCCGGGGAAGGTCTTTTTGGGACCAAGTAGTTAGGATTGTCTTTACTTTGCCTTCTGATGTAATAAGGCCCCTGACCATTAGTGACATTTATATTTTTCGCACTTTTAGAGTCGTGTTGGATTTGTCTATTTTATTATCAATAAAATGAGGCATTTAGCATCTTAAATTCTCCAAATCAACTTGTCGCTAGGCCTACCTCGGGCACAAAGAGGTACCCAACTTAGGACACGCTTTACATTCTGCCTTATGTGTTTAAATACTGCAATATTTTTTATGATCCTCACTAACTTCATTACTTTTTTGTTTTTTTTGTTGTTTTCTTTATTTATTGTTCCCTTCCCCAAAGGTTGGTTCGTACATTCTGGCATCATCCGCCTACCACACAAGATCAAAGGGCCCTCTTCTTACTCCTTCTTCTAGTCCTTCCAAAGGAAAAAGCAAGGGTAAAACTAAAATGGCAGAGGCAAGCGGTGTCAGGAAAGACAACAGGGATGAACAGGTTGAGATCGTTGATGGTCGGGGTATTCAGGTTCTACAAGAGGGTATGTCTCCACTGGAGAAGAAGCTGCTGAAGTTCCAAGAGGAACTTGACCAAGTCAAGAATTTGGCTCACCTATCACTTCCCCTCAATGTTCCGGATGCCCACTTCCCAAATGCTCCAAAGCCCACTTTACCACAAAACACCCCTAAACAACCGAATCACCCCAAAGACCCAGTCCCGCCAACACAATGCAATGCCTGTCACCTTAACACTCCACCTCTCCAGGAACAAACAAAAGACCACTTCCAAGCTTACAATAATCCCATTTATGTGGAAACCGTGGCTCATTCCACACCACATACCCCTGAGTCTTACGAGAAGGATAGGCTCATCAGGAATTTGGCCGAGGAACTCAAGAAGTTGACTAATCGAGTTTAGGGCGTCGAAGGAGTTAGAGGGATTGAAGGGCTGAACTATGAAGATCTTTGCATCAACCTGATGTCGAACTGCCCGAGGGGTACAAACCTCCTAAGTTCGAGATGTTCGATGGTACTGGTGATCCAAGAGTCCACTTGAGAACTTACTGCGACAAATTGGTTGGCGTGGGAAAATATGAAAGAATCCGCATGAAACTCTTCATGAGGAGTTTGAAAGTAATGCACTGTCCTGGTACATCGGCCAGGATCCAAAGAAATGGACTAATTGGGTGAGCATGGCAACAGACTTCGTGGATCGATTCAGGTTCAACACGGAGAATGCTCCGAATATATTCTACATCCAGAATTTAAAAAATAAGCCAACAGAAACCTTTCATGAGTATGCTACTCGTTGGAGGTCAGAAGCTGCCAAGGTTAGGCCAGCTTTAGAAGAAGAACAAATGAAGAAGTTCTTTGTACGAGCTCAGGATCCCCAGTATTATGAACGACTGATGATGGTCGAAGGTCACAAGTTCTCTGACACCATCAAATTGGGAGAGCGAATCGAAGAAGGCATCAAAAGCGGTATGGTTACCAACTTTGAAGCTTTACAGGATACTAATAAAGCTCTACAGTCTGGTGGTGTGTCCAGAAAGAAGGATGTGGGAGCCGTGATGGTTGCACAACAAGCCAGGTCCCGGCCCAAATACCAAGTATATCCAACACCCTCATTCACATACCAACCAGCTCCAAATCACCAAGCACCCTCACCCACATATCAAGCTCCACCACCCACATATCAGCCTACTTCACCCAGATACTCCCAACCAGCTCCCGCTTAAAACGCCTAAAATTCCCAACCTTACCACTACTGATCACCACCTACTCGCCAAAAATTCCCAAGACCTCGCCCTAACTTCGACCGTCGCCCTCCAAAATAGTATACTGCGATAGCCTAGCCAATTGATCAACTATATGAAAGACTCAAAGCCGCCGGCTACGTGACACCCATTCCTGCTGCCACCCCTGAGAACCCTTCTCAGTGGATCAACCCAAACAAATCCTGTGCCTACCACTCCGGCATGAAGGGACACACCATCGAGGAATGCCGTTCCTTGAGAGACAAGATACAAACCTTCATAGACAACAAGATCATTGTATCCAAGGACCCTGCTCCTAATGTTCACAATAATCCGCTGCCAGACCATCAAGGTGGTGTCCATATGATTGAAGTAGATGATGATTGGGATCCTTAGGGATCAATTGGGCTGATTGCAGAGGGTGATCTGAAGAAGCCCGCAATTACTCTCAACCCAATTGTGGTTCATATGC
Source organism: Nicotiana knightiana (assembly GCA_005239525.1). Lineage (NCBI taxonomy): Eukaryota > Viridiplantae > Streptophyta > Magnoliopsida > Solanales > Solanaceae > Nicotiana > Nicotiana knightiana. The sequence goes on along the minus strand of ML377059.1, from coordinate 2,936 downwards.
AGCCGTCCGGGGATGCTGAGGTAGACATGTCCATGCCACTCGAGTTTGAATCGAGACCGCTCGCAAAGGAAAAGGCCCTAGTGTCGATCGAAATTGAGTTTGTACGGCCACTCGAAGTAGCAGGAATGAGGATGACCACGCCTATTCCAATGGCAATGTCAACAACGCCACCCTTTTACTCAAACACCATCCTATGGGACTACACAGCTGAAGCCAGAAGAAAGGGTAAGAGCAGGTCTGAGGAAGCCATTACTGCACAGGGCATGACCAGAATTGGCAAAGTTTATACCCCTGGACATTTGGCTAAATCTAGCAAGCAGGTCGCCGACCGTCCTCCCACCATTGAGACAGGTTTAGACAATCATTGGAGAAAGATCCAAGCCAAAGAGTACTCAATCCTCGACCAGTTGAACAAGACACCAGCCCAGATATCTATCCTTTATCTATTACAGAATTCTTAGACGCACAGAAGCACCTTGCTGAGAGTGTTGAGTGAGGCATACGTACCAGACAATATCACTAGCGGGGAGATAGAAAACATGGTGGGCCAGGTTCTGGAAAACCACAAGATTACTTTCCATGAAGAAGAATTGCCACCCGAGGGGTTAGGGCATAATAGAGCACCGCATATCACTGTGCAATGTGAGGACCACTTCATTACAAGGATCTTAATTGATGGGGGTTCCAGCCTCAACATTTGTTCGCTGATCACACTCAAGAAATTGGGCAAAAGTCTACATGATATAAAAGAGGGAGAGATCAATGTAAAGGCCTTCGATGGTTCGTAGAGGTCCACTATGGGAGAAATCAACTTGTGCTTACAGATGGGACCAACCTAGTTCGAGGTAGACTTCCAGGTGATAGACGTGCCCACATCTTACAACTTGCTGTTAGGGCAACCTTGGATACACGCCGCTAGGGCCGTGGCATAACCTTACATCAAGCACTGAAGTTTGAATGGAATCATCAAGAGGTAGTCATTCATGGCGATGATAGCAACCATATCTACGGTCGCCGGACTTTTTTGGTCACTGAGGGGAGAAGGAAGCTGGGTGGAGAAATATACCACAACATTGAACGAGTCAACGCCATTGATAAGGATAAATAGTGGGACAGTAAGATCGAGAGCATCTTGAACTGGAAAGGATACGATCCAGACAAAGGGCTTGGTGAAAATCTCCAAGGAATAACGAAGCCAATAACACTCAAGAAGCATGGTACCTCTTTCGGGCTAGGGTATGAGTACACTTGGGAGGAATTCAAGGACTGGTCGCCACCATGGTGCAATCCCTACTACTCATTGGAGCAGCCAATACCTCACTTAGAAAAAACTTTCCAGCCAGCTGATATCATCTACGGTACGGACAAAGAAGAAGAATTAGCAGCAATGAGGGATTTATTTTTGGACGATGAGGACATGGACTGCTGTGTCATTCTTGAAGAGGGAGGGGAAGAAGGCCCTTCCATACAGGTCGTGAGTAGAGGATCATATCTCAAGAATTGGTCTGTCAGAACGACCAAATCCCATCGAGCCTCGGGGGTAGCAAGGCTAACAAAACAAGCATTCATTTATTTTAAAATTTTTCTTCCTTTTCGCATTTTTAATTTCTTCAAGAAAGAGCTCCTATGTTAAAATGATTATTCAATTTATCAAAGCATTTACAGTTTCTCTATAAATCATATATTTACTTGCTATTGTTTTCCTCCCTATTACTTTATTTACACAACATTAATATTACTTATCTTGATGAACCGATGACTGTGACATGCAACGAGGCAACGCAACAAACTGATTCCGATTCAGACGAGGATGATATACCTGAGGATATTGTGAAAGAGGTCGAGAACTTTGAGAAGAGACCTAAGTCTAACTTGGACGAAACTGGGGTTGTCAACTTGGGAAACATAGAGAACGTCAAAGAAACACGCATCAACGTTCATCTGTCGCCATTAGAAAAGGAGGAATATACAAAGTTTTTAAGATAATATGAGGACATATTCGCCTGGTCGTATGATGATATGACTGGCCTCAGTACATTTATTGTGGCCCACAAGTTGCCAACCGATCCGACATGCCCACTGGTGAAGCAAAAGCTCAGGAAGTTCAAACCAGACATGAGCTTGAAAATCAAAGAAGAGGTCACCAAGAAGATTAACGCAAGGGTTCTCCGGGTGGTTGAATACCCGACATGGTTAGCCAACATCGTGTCTGTGCCAAAGAAAGATGGGAAGGTTAGAGTCTGTGTCGACTAACGGGATCTCAACCGGGCCAGTCCGAAGGATGACTTCCCTTTGCCAAACATACACATCCTAATTGAAAATTGCGCCAAGCATGAGCTACAGTCTTTTGTAGATTGTTTTGCTGGCTACCATCAGATTTGGATGGACGAGGAAGATGCTGAGAAAACAACATTCGTTACGCCATGGGGAGTGTATTGTTACAAGATGATGCCATTCGGTCTGAAGAATGCAAGGGCCACCTATATGAGGGCCATGACTACTATATTCCATGATATGATTCACAAGAAGATCGAGGTATATTTGGACGACGTCATCATCAAATCAAGGAAAGCCACTGACCATATGGAAGATCTGAGGAAGTTCTTCAACAGGTTAAGGAAGTACAATTTGAAACTTAACCCTGCAAAGTGTGCAGTCGGGGTTCCTGCTGGCAAGTTACTAGGGTTCATTGTCAGTCGCCGAGGAATAGAACTGGATCCATCAAAGGTCAAATCCATCCAAGAATTTCCACCGCCAAAGAACAAGAAGGATGTCATGAGTTTCCTGGGGAGGCTCAATTACATCAGCTGGTTCATAGTAGGGGTGGCTAACGGGCCGGGCCCGGGCCAAACAGGTCAAGTGGGTCAGGCTAAGCGGGCCCGGGCTAAACGGTCCCGGGCCAAACGGGCTATATGTGTGGAACCGGCCCCCTACGG